>VZTV01030859.1:0-19401 GCA_013400875.1 Anhinga rufa
AGATCCTGTGGATTGCTGGAGGAGGGCAATAGCTTGCTGATGGGAAATGTTCTGATCCAATGGGGTGCAATTAATGGCCAGTATGTGGTCATTTTCCCTTAGTCTTTGATCCCTTAACAAAACATTAAAAGAAATTTTAAAATGCAGCAGTGACTTCACAGCAGGCTTGTGTAATTTAAATATGAACATGCAAAAAACAGTTATGCAAGGTTAAATATTTATATATTTTTTTAAATCTGCTTATTAGACTGTCTTCACCAACATACAAACTGCATGCAATCCACACTGTACTGAAGTACCCAGCCATGTTTTCTTCCAGCTTTAGCATGGTACAGACATTGGCTCAATTTTTCCCTTTGCTTCTATTCAAAATTCAATGAAATTACCTCATCCTTTCTTGCTGATACTGAATTACAGTGCAGAAAAATTTTTTTCTTTTTAGTTATACAATGAACTAGGAACTATTCTTCATTATGTTTAGCACTACATGATACTATCTCTAAGTACCCACAACTCAGGCTATGATATTGTTTTGTATCATTATTTAATCTAAAAATCAATTAGCTGCATATTTATATTTTACTCAAAATTTACAGTATCAAACTTCAGACATCAAACTTTCTTTGAGCAATACACAGTTCAACTTATACCTTAAGATAACATAAATTTCACAGTTAATTCACCCTAGTGATGAACTTAGATTTGTGACAAGAGAGAAACCATCACTCATCTCCTTTGTTAAATATTCATTCTGAGCACGAAACCAAACTGTTACATAGACAGACACTGCCTTCAAAGCTCTGTAGGAATCCAAAAAAAATCTCCAGGAGATCTTGTCTCAGAAGCAAAATGGGAAGCATGCTGGGGAAATTTATAAACTCCAAAACAATATAACTATACATCTTAACTAACGCATTTTAAACTTCCTTTTTATGATGCAATGTTTAAGATGTTTCCCAGAAATCACTTTCTTCAAGCACTAACCATATTTTAGATTCTCTCATCAAAGAAAGTGAGCAGCAGGTCATCAAATCCTAAAGTGAGATATTCACCCTCCTTTGACATCCGGATCAGTCCATCTGTCTCCACTTTGAAAGAGCCTAATATGCTTTTCTTTAAGTGTTCTCTGGTGTGTTCTCTGTGGGCCCATAGCCATTATCATTCCAACCTCTCCCCACTCTTTTTGTCATCCTGTGTTGGCACTTCCTGACATGTGTTATTTAAAAAGTGACACCAACGACTTGAAATCTAGACACATTTTCTTGAAACATAATTCCAAGCACTGCATTTGTCTCATGCCAACTCTTGTGGTTTTACAATCACGTTTTATTTTTAAAGGATTGCTCTGTCTTTTGTTGTTGGGTGAAAACCCACAGACAATACGGGAAGAAACTGCCTGAAGCCTTGATTCTATGATGACATCTGTGCAGAGATCTGTCAGGAGGACTAGATCTAAATTTACACAGGGAACAAACAGTAAAACCAACTATAAATAGGTCATTGTCATAGGCACATAAATAAAGAAAGAAGTGTGGGGGGAAATATTTCGGGGACACAATGCCTAAGAATTCAAACAGAGCCTAATTTTTTTTTTCCTTGTATTCTTTTCCGAGTTTTCTTTTGTTTTTTGATCAGTACTCAAGATTCTCTTAAGTGAGTCATGATTTCTGGAAATTCCATTTACGAATGGCTTCAATATTTAAAACTCATCTGAAAATCTGATCCTCAAAACATGAATCCATTTAGTTGAAAAGCCAGAGTTCAAGACACTACCAACAAAATATCCCACCAGATTACCCAGACAAACATGTTAGTCTGATAGAGTTTTCAACGTGAAAATCGTGAGTTTTCCCTTAATGGAAATACTGCAGTTTTCCAACACAATTATAAAGATCTCACCTGTCAGCTATGCTTCCTGGCTGGACTTCCTTGACGAAAATACCAACTTCTCCCAGGCTGTGATTTTTAAGGGCAACCACACTAAATCCAAGACCTCCAACAGAAGGCTTTTCAATCTTTATTGATTCTATTTGTCTCCCCTAATAAAACAGAAAAAATTGATTTACTAATTTTTAATGCAATAGAATGAGCTAGTTTAAAATTTATGAACACCTGGAGAATTATACTCCTCCTAAGACTAAACAAAGGCAAAATACTGAATATGTTATTTCTATAAAAGCTCCTCCATTTATTATTTTTAATATAGCAGAGTATTGGATATGCAAGCACTCTGAGGTTCTGAAACCTCAGGGAATTTAAGAGCTGCTTTCACACTTCATTCACATTATGAGATGAATTCCAAACTGGATGAAAACTATGAACGAAGTGCTGTCTAGAGCAATATATTTGGGATTTCTGGAAATGCTGCATAGCTGAACTAAATTACTTGTCTTTTGGCTCCCCTTGCTTTTAATGCTGATTTTTAGGTGTGCGTTCAAAAGACTGCAGCTTTTAAATAAAGAAATTAATTTCCTTCCCCTCCCTGCAACTTCACACTTAATGCTAAAAAAAGTTTGCTATTGCGACTGCCTGCTTTTCAGTTCTAATACAAGATTTCTGGGGTTGTTTACTGGGAAATATTACTTAGAGAATGCACTGCTATCACAGCTGTTTTATCCAAAATAATGTGTAGTCTTTACTGCTAAATCTTTTATCTGATGAGTTAATGACACACTAATGAGAAGAGTTATGCTTAAAATATTACAGCTACATTAAGGTAGTCAATTAGCAACAGTTACTTAATATAGAAAGGCATGACTAACCAATTAAATTAATGGCTCAAAGTAACACAGAACAATACATTTGTGGTATAAATGCCAATCCCACATGGGTGGATGTCTGCACCTGTACAACTTTCATAAGCATCTGGTACATGCTACATCACGTGTTAATGAAATCAGCATCTGTCTGGCAAAGTTACGACATACTAAATGAAGAGTTAAATAAAATATTGCATGCCAGTTCGTTTAATCATTTGCACTGTTCATACATTAACAAAGTTGGTACATTTCCAATTTAAAATGTACTTGATAAAACAAGTCTCTCCATCAAAACAAGTTTCTGCAGAAAATGTCGATTTTTAATTATGTGTCACCAAATACCAAAAAAGTTTTCTGGCAACTGAAACTTCTTTTCTACATTGGTGTGTTTGGTAGAAAGTAAGACAAAAAAAATGGCAAAGAAAAAAAAAGAAACCACTAAATCACTTTCCATTGCTGACATTATCTTTCACTGGGAAAAGTTACCCTCAGCACTTCTACTCTCTTACTGGCTAGGAGGCACCACACTCCCAGATACACAATAAAAGAGCATGTTTGAAAATGTACTCCAAAAGCCTGGAAGGAAAAGTTTGACATTAAAGGTAAGTAAGTTTGGTTCATTAAGCCTGAGAGACTTACCTTTGCCATCTGTTGGATGGTTGCATTAAATTCGTTAACTCCCAGGTTTGGAGTGAAGGTAGATGCTTTGGGCTCAGGTGGACTGCAAGGCATATGCACACTCCCAGCAGCAACTGATTTGTCAGCAAACACTAGTAGCCCTCTCTTAGTAAAATCAAAATCTACCGAATGGTCAGGAGGCATATAATTGAGCTGTTGAAAATTAACAAAATGTAGAAAAACTATTAAAAATTAAAGAAGAGATTTCCACACATATCATCTTGTGTGAAGACTGCCAAAGAAGCAGGCATACATACGTTCATATATGCCTATTCACACAAATATACTCACCTGTATAAATTAGGCAATGTTAATATATTAAGGTATAACCAAGCTACCGTATCAAGTTTAAGCTGTTTTTCAGAAGGAAAAGTTCCCTGAATGTTTCAGCTGTGTTTCTACTCCACTCATTTTCTCCTTTTCTTTCATTTTACTTCCCTGTCCATGCCCATTATCCTCTTTTCACCCTGCTACTCCAGAAACAACACATGCAAAAGCAACAACATTAAAGAGGCACTCAAGCACTGTTGAAACTGTCAGGCAAACCTAGACAATTTTGGCACAAGAATCCAAAATTTTAAGAGTCACTTAGTCACTCAGGAGCCAAATGCCTGGTCTGTATTATCTTCTCCCCAGAGAGAGCCTAGGGAACTACTATTGAACATGTTATCATTGCTAGAACTTGCAGTTCAATGTCTACTCCTGAAAAAATGCAGAAATATTCTCAGTGCAACAGAGTAAACTGAAAAATCCCATCCTGAATGAAACTGCTCATGAGGGACATGCTTCTAAAAGAATGTCAAGAAAAACAAAATTTTCTAGATATAATTCTGAACATTCTGGATATAAAATCCATTATGCCACAGTCACAAAGCATGATCTTAGATAAATTTGTGTTTTCATACATTTTTAGTAGCTTGCAGACATACATCCAAGCTTTGGAAGGAAGGAACAGTAGCAGATACAGCACCTTTGAGAACATGGGAAGAAGGGAGAAGGAATGGCACAGCCACTACCATGCCACCCAGGCAGGAACATGTGCAATACATTTGGCAATGACAGCAAGGTGGCCTCGTCCCCCTGACACTCACCCTCTATATCTGCAGCTGGGCAGGTGCAGCAACAGCAGAGACAGGGATCACTGCAGTTTAGGGTATGCCAAGTTAGTCCCTGATTTTAAGCTTGCATGCCTGACTCTGCTAACTGCATGGTGAGAACTGTTCATGCAGATGTGCCACGGATGCCCATGTCCAAGTGACAGTTGGCATTATAAACCAATCCATACAAGTTCCTTCTACTGCTGGAGCCAAGTCATTTTAAAGCTAGCTTGGGTACATCTGCAGCAGAGCTTGGCAAGTCTTCAGGGGTGGTTTTCTAGATTATATTTCCCAAAACAGGTTAACCATTCTTGTAGAAGTCTGCTGCAACTAAGTGATGACATCTTTTAAGGAGAAAAGATGCTGCCAGTTAGCTGATAAACAGTATTTAGCTTCTGTGAAAAACAAAGGATCCCAGTTCCAACTGTGTTCAGAACTCAAAGTACTAGAGCTGATGTCTTTTGCAGATGCTTTTCTCTGACGTGGTTCTCAACGCCTGCCTCTTCTGCATCCCTTTCAAAGCACGTTGCCCCATGGTTTGTTGCAATACCACTTCTCATTTCAGTAGTGACTCTCTAGATATGAGCTTGACCAAAAAAAAATAAAAAAAGCCCAACATTCACTCACACCAAGTTACAGCTTATTAACAAGAGTGCCCTGATTAACACACGCCTACATACCCTGTTTTAAGTTCCAAGTTCACTATAGTTATTGTCACACTAACAACCGTAATTTACACTCACTTGTTCCTTCAGTTGCTTGATGGATTGCTGGAGGGTCAGTACCTGGTTGAACAAAGGACTCTTGAGTGTGTTACACAAAACAGTCAGGTTTTCATTATGTTGGGAATCTCTTTTCTGTAGTAGTTTTGCTTGCAGACGATCAAGGATCTGCAGCACCTGCTGTTTATCTGCACCACAAAGTAGTACATGTTAGAAACGGAGCTTCATTTCTCACTGCCTAACAAAAGTAATCACTTTCAGACCACATACCTGCAGCAGGATTTTCAGGCATGTTGAGGGTATTTTTGGAATGACTCAGAATAACCTAGATGAAGCTTGAAAAAAAAAATCAAATTAATAATATATATATATCTCCAAGCAGAATGCTAACAGATACACAGTCAATAAATGCATTAATAAAATACTAAGCTGACTATAACAAAGTTAATAGAAAAATACTACTACCTGCAGTTGTTTACCCCAAGTATTCAACAAAGTTGTCAATATAGCTAGTTGCACTGCAGCCTCAGCACATCCAAAAAACCTTTCACTGTTCTGTGTGCTTTTCCTTTCACACACAGGAAGGAATATGAACAACTTTTTCAAATGAGCAAAAATGCAGGTTATAAAAACAAACATTGGCCAAGAAAACTGAGAGACAGCTATGTTCAATCAAACTATTTTGAACATGGACATTAAAATTGTGATCTTTTCAATTATACATACAGTTAAAATCTTCCTGTTATTTAGAAGATACTTTGTACCTGATTATTTGTAGACAGTACTCTTATCAGGACAGCTCAGCCCTGCTGCATGGCAGTATAGGTGAAACCTTGCTATAAATATATACTGTATATAAATATCGTGTATATATGTACACGATATACCTATAAAACAATGAAGTTCCCTCCACTCACAAGACAGCATAGCATCAAGGCACAAAATTGGCCAAATCAATCCCTATTCCAACACTTTCCTACGGGAGGTCAGTTCTAATTGCAGCCCCAGTGCTGAACAGGTGAAAGAAGCCTGTTCCACTCTCCTACGTGAGCTTGCCTTTCTCTTTTCTATGTACATGGCAAACCTTTAAGGAGGAGAATATCCTTTACCATGCTCATCTACAGTGCCAAATAGAACAGGTCTCCAATTGAGGCTGAGGCCTAGATGGCAGTATAAAAACAACAGACTTGCAATTAGCAGCGATGATGAATTTGTACCCGTACTTGCATGTTATTACATTGATGCAGAGCCTGTCATTCTGAAATCTATCAAGGCAGTTATACCAAAACATACAGGAGAAACAAGATTTCTTCACTTAGTACAAGTTCCTCCGAAAGAAGTCAGCCATTTACAGCACAAATTTACATAATTTTAACTCTACCCAGTATATAACTGTGTAATTTCAGAATAATATATTTGGAATTATTTATTGCCTCTGATACTGTCTGTGCTCACACTGAAAACATCTTGAGTTCTGGGAGGACACAAAATATTAAGTATGCAGGTGAAAAGCTTCCCTTCTCTTGAAGAGTCAGATTAAGCCGATTTACCTAATGGAAAAAAAAGCGGAGGTGTGTCACAAACCACGATTTCAGATTTATGCACCCTTTACTGTATCTGAGCAGCTTTGGCTCCTGGAGGAATTCCTGCAGAACTCGGTGGATTTGCATGGTTTCCACTGAGGGCCAAGCAAAATGAGTCGCTTTGCAAGACTATTAACAGATTTAGGAGGTCATTTTAAATCAAACTCATAGCAAGAGTTGAAGCGGCAAACCCATACAACCCCTGAAAGATTTCCAGGAATGCATCTGAACTTTTGTAAGTGCTACAGCTTTATTTTCTTTTCCATTCAAAATAAAACACTTCTAAGAGCGCAGCAGCCTTTGATTCTGTGCTGAGATCTGATTCTGAAGAACAGATGAAAATACCATTTCCTTATACATTCCTGAGTCTTCATCTAAACCAAAAAGACAAAACTTAAACCTCCTTGACTAAAAATATTGCATTGATTTTAACAAAACAGGACAAAGAACATGGAAATTTGTTCTTTCTTCCCAATTTAACTCCCCTCATCTGTTTTTCTATCTCACATCAGCATTTAAAGGAGAAAAAAAAAAAGAAACTTAAAGCAAGAGAACCAACATCAGAAGGGGATGCAAAATAACTCCTATGAGGAAAAGTGGCTTGAAAAACCTTTAAACCAGCTGTAGGGTGAAATAAAGATTAAACCCAGAAAAGAAATCCAGCATAGCAAGAAATAATGCTGACTTGACCACACCATGCCCATCCAATAGCTGAAGCCAAGAGGCTGGTCCAGCTCTCCAGCCCTCTTTCATGCATTTTCTTCTTCCCTTTCCATCTGCGCCTGCGCTCATTCATCTGATCCAATAGTGAGCTGGAATAGGGAGCTAAACACGCAGAAAAATCCTTCACATTTTGGTAGGGTGAGCTTTTTGCCCCGTTAGCTCTCAACTGCCAGCACTGGCACAGAGGGGGCCGAGAAGCGCCAGGGAAGCGGGACCACACCTTGCAGCAGCTAGCGGTTGTAGCAGCTCAGCTGCACTGGCAAACTGCACCATAAGAAATAGCCTGCGTCATTCAAAAACAGCCTCAAAGTGCCGCACTGACAGTCTTCAAGATTAATCTTTTTTCCATTACAGCGGGTGTAACAATAGCAAGTATGACGATGAGTACAGATCCAAGAAAGAAAAATTTAAGCAGAAAAATGTAGGTAAGAGATCTAGGCAGAAGTCCCTGGGAGAAGGAGGTGCAAAAGAGGGGACAAAAAAAAAAAATTAAAGAAAGTTTCAGCTTCCTGCTTGAGCTGCTCCAAAACGTTGCTAAGAGCCATTGCAGGACCACTCTGCACTGGTGGATTCCAAAGCAGACCCCAGGTACAGTTCGTATAACAGTTCAAGTTTACAGAGCGCTTTGGGATTCCTCGTGATCAAAGCTGGCCTGCAGCCAGCTAGCAATGGTTTTTAATGATTTCTTTTTTGTGCAATATATTCAAACCACCCTCAGTATTTCTTTGTTCTCCTTTCTTTCATAGAAGGGGGGGGAGTGTTATATTTTAAAGTAAACAACTCCTTCTGGTGTAGGGGATCCCTGAAAATATAATTTAGAGTTTTCAGGTAATGTATTATTGAGGACAGGTCTCTAAGACCTGCTGTTGGGCACCAGAGAAACACACAACTCCATATACTATTGAGCTGTTTATGTTTGGGGACCTAAACAACTTATTATTAAACTATTTCCAAACACTGATGCTAAGTCCAAACAAGGTGTCAACAGACAGTTGCTAAATCAGGAGATCCTTTCCTAGATGATAACCAAAACACTACAGTTTGTCTTGTTAAAATCAGTTCACCCACTCCACATTCAACTTCCTTAGCCCCATTCTCCAATTTCTACAGCCACTAATTTATCTCACTGGTAGACAAAACTGCAACCCTCAGTTCAAAATTTATGTCACAACTCCCAATATAATTGTAAAATCATTGAGAAAATAATGAATTTCAGAAAGTTTAGTGTTTTCTAACTCCAGCACAGCATGCATCTGGGTTTTTACTGTCTTCACTTTTGAGAGCTGAACTCAACGCATTACAGGGAGTGGGAAAGTTCCATAAGATTTTGTATGAAATCCCAAGACTCGGATCTTCTTCAAAAGCAGACTAAGAAAAAAGGAATTCCCCCATGCTGATGCCAACAGAGGTCATCAGAAGAGCTGAAAGGTTTACGTCTTCCATTGCCATCACCCCCCTGCCAGATGCCTGCCACTTGCAGGGAGACACAGGGTGCTCAACCCTGGCACATCCCAGAGCCAGAGGGGGGAAAAGGACACTCCTGGCAGCTGCCTTGACAAACACCTGTCCTTTGTGAAGGTCTGCTGAAAGACAAAAATAAGGGTTTTCCTCCAAGAGCCTTTGTCCTTCCAAGAGATGCACCTGTGGGGAAAGTCCTGCCTTATGAGAGCCTCTTCCCACTTAGTGTGAGTGTAACCTTTTGGGACACCAAAACGCTGTGAATCCGTAATGCATAAGTGCTAACTGCTGCAGTTTTTCAAAAGCTTCTAGCACGAGCAATCTGAGCAGCCTGCCACAGGAACAGCCAAGGGTACATCCCAATCCAAAGTCACTTTTCTGCACTAATGCAGTTGTAATTTTTCCTGGCCCTATTATCAGGAGTGACTGATACAGTGCATGTCATTTTCTTCATCAGAGATTTCTCTGACTTGGAAAATTTCAGCCTAAACAGTTTAAAAATTGATAAAGGCAAAAGAAAGGGGAAACAGCATTTGTTAGTGTGATCTTAATCCTAAATTGTCCCAACATAACATCACCTGTAACTTCAGATACTAAAAAATTATATAGTTTACACACCATCAAGCAACTATGTACTGTGAAAAAACAACACTATTCTAACACATATTTTGCTGTCCTACACATTATGCTCAGTTTTCCATGCTGGTAACACAGAGAATTCAGTCCAACCAAGCTTAGCACGTACACACCTTGCAAATTAAACCACCAAAACCTGCTGTTCTTTGTAATGCTGCAGTATTTATAAAAAGTGCTACAGAGCACGTGCTGACTGCTCCAGGCACTTGAAAGAGGAAAACAACTGAACAGTGCTGTGAGTACCTACACACAAATATGCCATGCATCTCCAGGGTGAAGCAGGTCAAAGCTAAATATTGTTAATATCAAAAAACTATTCCATGGCCAAGCTAAGCGTGTCCTCTTGTTACATACGATTAGTGACCACAGTATGAGGAAAACAAAAAAACCACCCTGCATCTGAGACTACCAGTCTCCATGCAGATCAAGAGCAGCCTTAGTCACTCTCAAGGCGTGCTAACTTTTAACAAGCAGAACCTGAATTCCTGCAAACTTTGGCCTCCAGGAAAGTGCTGGTGCAGGCTCTCTGATGTCTAATAGAAGAGGGAGCTCACGCTGAAGCCATTCTCCACAGAGCAATAACGTGGTCTCAGAAACCTACTCTCACAAAGCTTGAGAAAAACTTCTTTCTGAGATCTAATTATTCCGATATTCTATTGCAATTAGCCAATAAATCCTAGGATTACTATGATGACAACGTACACAATTAACAAATCACTTCATTGGGGAGGAGAGTTGTTAGACCCGGAACCATACTGAATTTCTAAGCTTCAAAAATTTACAATGAAAACGAAAGAACTGATTTCTTTTTCTTATTAATCAACTGCTAAATAAAGAAAAAAAACCTGCTTTGTTAAGAACCTCCAAATTGACGGGCACTGACTGAAACAGTTGCAAACTGTGTGTTACTTCCCTAGCGCCTCCTCTCCTCATCACTCCTCCACTCCTCATCTGTCCAAGCAATGGAAACTGTTTGCACAACAACACGGCACAAAGGTGACTCCTGCGTCCCGGAATGCCTTCGCCCAGCATCAGGAGCCACGCAGCTCTCCCTGGCCTTTACCGGGGCATCAGGGAGCCACAGAGGACCCCAGTGCGTGAAACCTAAAGGGCTTTGAGGTGGGCGCCTCTGGCTGAGTCCAGGCCGGTATCCTGACCATGGCGGTATTCACATCGAGATACAGGTCAGGCACTGAGGAAGAGAGATGGTAGGAAGCAGTTCTCCCGAGGATCCATGCCACAACCAAGCGCTAGCGCCGGGCTGAGCCTCCGTGTCTGAAGAAGGAATTAAACCGCTCCATAAGAGCCCTCACAGCAAGCTGATCCTACCTACCAGGAGAGCCACCCCCTCCCTAAAACCACATCTGCCAGCCCCCGCGGCGTCGAAGGCAGCGAGGCCTCCCCTCAGGGCCACGCCGGCCGGCCGCCAGCCGCCCCTCCCCGGCGCAGCCCCCGGCCCCAGCGCCTTCGCTCCCGAAAGTCACGCCCGTGTCAGGGGGCCGGGGCGGGCCCGGAGAAGGGGGGCAGCGGCGGGCTCCCCTCAGCGCTGGGGGCGCTGCGGAGGCGGAGGGCGGCGCGGCCGGGCCGCGGGCNCCACAGGCCGCGGCCGGCGGGGCACGTAGCGCCGGTGCCCCTGGGCCGGGCCGGCTGGAGAAGCACCGATGCGGCAAATGCCCTTTCCTGGCTCTGGGAAGCCCGCGCCTCCAGCTGAGCGGTGCTTAAGAGCGGCAGGTGCTGTGAAGAAGAGCACACCTGAATGCTCTGGAGAGTCGGAGAAGGGCAGGACCCGGCCCTTCTGTGCTACTGCTGAA
Source organism: Anhinga rufa (assembly GCA_013400875.1). Lineage (NCBI taxonomy): Eukaryota > Metazoa > Chordata > Aves > Suliformes > Anhingidae > Anhinga > Anhinga rufa. Next base: position 11,468 of record VZTV01030859.1, read on the forward strand.
GATGGGGCGCTGGGTCCTGCAGGCAAAGGCCTGGGGCTGAAGCTCATGAACGGGACGTTCAGTCTGGCCACAGGGACTAGTAGTAGCTGCTCTGTGAAACACAGAGCTAAAAGCCAAGTCAATTTTCAGATGAACCCAATTCATAAATTACATACATACACATCAACATGGCCACCAAACTCCCCTGTGAGGGCAAAATGTAGGTGTAGACTTTATAGAAAAACTTTTATTTGCACTCCTTTTCAGTAAATCAGTGTCCAAACATGAATTTGGAGCCCTTCTGAACTCAAATTCCCACAGAGGCCTCAGCAGCACAGCCCCTACCACTTCCACAGAAGGGGACAGCAAAAGCCATACGGCAGCAACTTGGACAGAGCTAAGGGATTGTAACACTTCCCCCCCCCCAGAGCGCTGAAGCGGTGATGCACAACTGCCTCTCACAGCACTGCTCTGGACAGCACTCTGAAACACCCCGTGTTACCTACGGCTGGCTTCTGAGAGACACGGCACATTGCCTGGGCTGGCTTGTGTGTGGGAGCTGTGGCTTAAGTCCCTGCAGAGGCAGCTCAAGAGGAGGGAATAAAAGCAAAGTTCTCCTACTGCTAGTTGCAAAATACTGAACAGGCACTATTTTAGCTGAAGTTAATTGTGGGAACTGCAAGGGCTTTCTACCTCTGAAACCTGTATGGTAATCTGCTTTCAGAGTTTTTAAAGATATATACATACACACACATAAAATGTCAAGTGAAACTCTCAAAAAATAATTTTTATTCTGCTACACTGTTTCACTAGCTCATTTGCAGCAGATCTTACACAGCCCCGCCACTTGCATAGGGTAAGTACTATAAAAGGTTTGGGAATTAATTTCATCTCATAACTTCGGTTTGATTTCCCCTCTTCCTAGTGCTCATTTTGTTTTACTAAGCAATAGCAGTTGCACTAGAGCATGCAACATGCTAAGATCATTTCATCCTCCATTTTTAATAATTCAGATTCCAAATGCCTAACTTCCCAGCCCTTACTCTCAATTTTAATTAACGTAGCACTCGTGAGAAGTGACAGGTTTTTTGACAGTGATGAACAGCAAGTTGTGTATTTATCCATCCGAGAGATGCACTGCAGACAAAAGAGCCAAGCACTTTTCTCATCAGTGCACCTCAGTCTTGATCTTGGAGGGCTGAGTTCATTACTGAGTGCACTCTGGCCCTGGCCTTTCTCTTCCAGTTGCTGAAAGGAGTATCAATTTTCATTTGCATACTTTGCCTGCTGAACTCTAGACTGCCAATTTAGTTTACACAAATCTCGCAAAAAGCTGTTAGATGGCAATATTTCACATCACTAGCTGAGCTCTTTGTCAGCCATCCACACATTTTAAATCCACATTTTTACTGATTCTTTGAATATCTGGGACTGTGACAAACCTGTCATTGGTACTGAGACTCATATATGTGTCACTATTCATTTACCAAAATAACAACCAATGAAACCAAAAGACTACCAGAAGGGCTGTGTAATGACAACAGTCTCTTAAATACTATCTTGGAGTTACTTTAAGCCTTTTTCAGTTTCTATGTGCCTACATGTTTTTCAGGAAATGCTTCTAGAGCAGATGTAAACTTATGACAGTAGTGCTGCCTCTCCTGGGTATGTTTATGCTGAACGGTCTCTCCATCTCCTATAAACAGTCCAGGATCCCCAGCAGTTCGTAACTGAAAACGGATGCCTTTAAAACCAAACACTAGAAAAACATGAAATAACCTTCAAGGAAGTAAGAAAAAGAAAGGGTTGTTAATGACCACAAAATACCTTACAAAGAGAAAATGTTGATGATGGTAAAGTCTTGCCTGCTCCAGGCATTTAGTATTCATTTAAAAAATAAAATAAGAAGCATTTGTAACAATACAATCCCAATTTTATGTGAAAATAGAACAATTTCAAACTATTTCTTTAATCTGACTGCTGGGTGCTGGACACAGCGACAGCAGACAAGGCCCATCCAGCCCGCTGGCTGCCAGGGCGCTGCCCCAGCCCGGGTTTAAGCCGTGGTTCAGCGGGAGGGCTTACTGGCAGGTGCCAGCAAGCTGCAGAGCGGCACAAGCCATCCCTTTAACTTCTCCTCTGCTTTTAAAAGTTCTTTTTAAAGTACCCAACAAACTCCAGACAACACCAGGGGCACGCACTCGTACCAACACCCCGAGGTAATATTTCACCTGTTGGGCCAAAGTTACAGCTTCGGTATTTGGAAGAGCAGGGAGAGTTCGCCTCTTCCCCTCTCAGGACGTGCCCTCACCCGGCCCGGCCCAGCCCAGCCTGCCCACAGCTCCCGGCGTCCCTCGCCCGCCGCTCGGTTCAAGGCGCCGGGGCGCTTCCTGCTGCCTCCCGCAGCGCCAACATCCGGGAGCGGCCCCCGCTCCGCTCCGCCGCCGCCGGGAGGGCCGCTGAACGGCTCTCCACACCGCCCGAGAGCCAACACCAAGCCGCAGCTCCTCATGGCCGACATCTTAAGTAAGGGCAGGTGGGCGCCGCCCCGCCAGATGCTGGTTGGCGGACGCGGCCATCTTTACTCAGGGCACGAGCCCTCCGGTCCCGCCGCCAGGCCTGTACGAGCGCCATCTTGAGTAGGGGCACGCTCTGCCCTCAGCGCTGACCATTAGCTGCCTCAGGAGCCATATTTGCTGAGGTCAACCCTCCCAAAACAGAACCCCCAAACCAGCCCCCTCAGCAGCCCACGAACAACGCGCAGGGCCCGCACCGCACCCCGCCCCTCCCCGCAGGCAGGGCGGCCTCTCGCCGCGGCGGGGCCGCTCCTCCCCGCGGCGCCGCCGGGGCCGGCGAGTCAGCTGATGGCAGCGGCAGTTCCCATCATGGCCGCCCGGCTGGGGCGGCTGCCGGCGGGGCCGGGGCGGCGGAGAGGCACGGCGGAGGCCCGGATCCTGCTTCTCCTCTGGTTCGCGGGCGCAGCCGTGGAAGGAGCGGCGGGCACGGAGCCGCCGCTCAAGTGCGACGAGCTGAGGCTGGGGCAATATCCTGAGCGCGGCCGGGGCCCGGGCGGGCGGGCGGGCGGAGGGGGCTCGGTTGCTATGGCGATGGGGCCCGGGCGGGCGAAGGGGCCGGCGGCGCCTCGCCCCGGGCCCGGCTTGCCTTAGCGGGGGCCGCTTGCCCAGCCCCCTGGGGCTGAGGGGAAGGGCGAGAGGTGCCCGACGGGGCGGGGGAGCCCCTCGGGGGTCAGAGAAAGCCTCAGGTCAGGAGCCGTGAGGGCGTCTCGGCTGGAAGGAGCAGGAGAGGGGACGTCTCAGCGGCGTAGGTTTATTTTGGGGGTGGTAAAGGGTGTGCCTGTGTGTGGGTTTGGGGTGTCTCTGATTTTCAAAGAGAAAATCCCGCGGGATGAAAGACCCCTTTTCCCCCACCCCTCCACCTTCTTATTTTTTGCAGGACACTCGAGTGAGACGCGGTGACTTTGCAAAATGTTGAGTCTTCCTCCACAGTCCGAAGGAGCAGGGTGCAGGTGTTAGAGACTATAGCTGTGAGGCTCCTGACTCTCGAAAGGCGCATCACGCCTTCCCCAGAAAATGTTTGTTGATGGTAGCTGACAGTTATTGATGTAGCTGCAGATCAAAAGTGTCAGGATAGCAAACCTTGGAAAAGTTAACTTCATCTCCTGCTTTACTTGGCCATGGGAGTTCCAACCTCTGGAAATAAGTTCCTGCTCGGGTTTTTTCTAGTCTAAATTCCTGGCATTTCAGATGTTAATTTTCAGGTGTTTTTTGAGTTCTGTATGTTACTGTAGATTTAATCTTCTCAACCAAATGCCTCAATTAAAAGGTACTCTGATATTGAAATACGGGAAGAAGACTAGATTAGGTGTGCTACCTTGTTGCCTTCAAATACAGAAGCCATGACTGATAAATATTGTAGTTCCTTTAGGTAGTGCTGACTGCAGCACTAATTAAACATGGAGCTTATGTGATATATTGGTGTATTAAATTGGATTAGCAGATTTGCTATATGGTAATGTGCTGTTCCTATTTTGGGGGATGGGTAGGAAGGAAAGCTAACATCAAGGTGCATCTTAAATCCTCAGGGTTTAAAGAGTGTGGAATAAATTGCCATTAAACCTGTTGTAGTGTTTCATATGAAATATGTTTTCCTCAATTAATTGAACATATATGTGCGATGAGCCTAAAATAGATAATAGTACACAAGAACCAATGAATTGTACAAATCACACAGCATATGGTAAGGATTTCGAACTTGTAACATACTGACAGTAGCTACATTTTCCAAGGAAGTGTTCAATTTATGCATTTGTGTATCTGCTAGATGAGCTTTATAAAACATGGGATTAGCAATATCATTAGTATGAAAGCCTAAAACACTTGTGTGGATTGGATGCTTTACAAAAAATGAATAAATACGTTGTCTCTGATTGGTCCATTTGTAAGTGAGGTTTCTGGTAAATCTCTTCAATGTATGTGGTATCCTCTGGGCTCTGTCCTGCACTACTGTGATTAAAACAAACCATTCTTGTAATACTGATTTTGCATATACTTATTAGAAGAATTGACATGTGACAGAACAGCCTTCAAAGTCTTCTAATTTTTAAGGAAACATGGTGCCTTCCATCATCAGGAGTCTTTGGTACCATGAGGTTCTGTTTTGAAAGAACTTAAGTTTATTTTGATGTTAATTTCTAATGTACTTTGGAGTACAACAGAAAAATGCTTAAATTGATCACTTGGCTTACTACGTATGTTTAGCTTTTCTGATGTTCTCAGGCATTGAAATAAATAGTCTCTGTGTTAGCTAATAGCACAACAGCTTTGCTTTATGTGCACTCGTTTAAAATACGTGTATGCTTTTTGTCTTTCATATTTTGTTTTCCATAAATGCTGAATAATTTTTTTCACTGGGACGCTCAGGGATAGTGAAGGTTTTCCAGATGCTTCAGAGACTGGATGAAAGTACTATCCAAAATGGATTTTTTTTTTTTAAGTTATTCAGTCCTTTACATCATCTTTGACACCATGTCCCTGATTATAAACGTCCAGTCAGTGAGCAGAAAGAATATTCTGTAGTTTGAGATTGATCACAACTCAAATTGTTAGTTGTCTAACCAGTTACCATGTGATTGTATTTAATATGCTATATATTTGAACAGGAGATAAGCTTCAGAGTAAGAAAAGTTGCTGAATTAATTAACGGTGTTTTCTGTGTCTGTATAGAATATTTTGCACACTTAGCAGTTTCTAGATTGTCCCCACGGTATTTGAGTCACTTCCTGTTTCAGTATTATCTAAGTAATAAAAAGTTAATCTTCAGGATCATGCTTGAAGCACCACCGTTTCTGAACATCTTTCTGGGATCCATCACCCAAACAAATAGGGGTTTAATTCAAAGCATCCAAGTAGTCTCATTGAGTAGCAGATTTCAGGTCTTACTGGCATGATATTGATAGGAAAGCTGTGTCCTTTCCTATATATATATATAATCTGCTCTGGGTTTCTTCTAAATAAAAGGAAGCACTGCTTTCTTTGCTTAATTTTTTTTTTAAAGAAAGAATATAGTTTTTTGTAGTTGTCCTAGATTAGGCACATTGATGAGTAACATCCATGTAGGACTTTATAGCAGTTAAGTCCAGACAGAGCTCATATATTTTGGCTGTTACTGATACTGCTGGCCTGAAATTATTTTTTTTTTTTTCAGTCCCTATGCAATATGGATGTATATTTAAAAAAAAATATCCAAAATCTGGTCTTCTTGCCTGTAGGTATTATTGGAAAATCTGGAAAGAAAGGTTGAACCTGGCTCGTTGTTTTGTTGGACCCAACTAACAGGACTCACAAATACTGAAAATGGATAGAAAGTGGGTAAAGGACTGGGATTTTTTCCCTTTAGAACAACAGACTTCAACATTGGAGAGTGACTAATATTCTGGTAATACATTGCAAACTTGTAGCAGGTGTCACTTTCTGCTGTGATTTTTACTTTGGTTCTCTTAAGAATCAAGCCTGAGCTTAGAACAACAGAATAATTTGGGTTGAAAGAGACCTCAGGAAGTCGTATAGTCCAGCCTCCTACTTAAAGCAGCATTGGCAGCGAATTCAGACCAGGTTGCTCAGGCCTTTGTGCAGTCAGATCTTGAAAACCCCCAAGGATGGTGATGGCACCCCCTCTCTGGGCAACCTGTTCCAATATTTGACTGTTCTCATGATGAAGATGTTTCAGGTTCAGATTTCCCACTGACTCATAACAGAGCCAAAATGGAAATTACAACAGAATTAGGGCAGCAATTAGGTTTGTATGTTTTGCTTAATATGTATCATGTAAAGAGACAAGTTAGTCATAGGACTGGCTTAAAAAAAAAGTCTGTGTGTACTGTGCTGTGTATCAAGACTGTTGCACAGTATAACTTCATTTGCATATTTCACTTGTGTCTTGTCAGGAAAACGCTACAGTACCCAATTGGTTACTGCTTAAATTCAACTGATTTTTTTTGTCCTCAGTTCAATGTCTGCCAGCACCAAATATTACTTGCAAAGATCACCTTGGCATAGAAAAAGTCTTTACGGGACATGAAGTTGGATTTTACAAGCCTATTGCATGTCGCAATGTGTAAGTACACTATTGTTCTTTGTAATAATTTGCCTTTGTTTTCACACTGAAGTTTTTCTAAAATAGTATGATGGGTTGACAGAAGGAAAAAGACAAGTAAGGTAGAATCATACACGTGTTGCCCAGTACTTAATCCTCTAATAAACACTATAAGTAGTATAAGGATACAACATGCATGTTTATAAATAACCCTATCTCAGTCATGAACACATTTTTCTTTGTTTAGTTATGTTTGTGTGTTTGCTTTACCTTAGTATTTTACCTTTGCTTTACTTAGTACTTTACCCTGGCAAAAATTTGCCCTAAATGCTAAGGCTGCATTTCACATATGCCTAAAATCCACACAGGTGCTAAAAGGAGCTGTCTGGGGACACCTCTCCATCCCTTTCCCTGACATACCCCACTGTATACTGAATCAGGGAACTGATCTGGGTTAGAACTAACTTGGATCAGTTCCCCCATTTGAGTCACAGTACAGTCGCTTCAAGTGCTTGTGCCAGCACAAGGATGAGGGCAACACAAGCATAAGAAAGGGGAGAAAGGAGGGCTGGACTGGGCTGCTCTGTGTAGTGGCAGTTTAAAGTGTGCCTGTAGCTGCGGCCTAAGTTGTGTATATGAATACTGGGGGAGTTTAAGTCTCTTTCCAGTTCCTAAAAAAAATCTCTTTTAGAGGAACTGTTCACTATTTTTTAACAACCTTTGTATTTAATCAAGTCCTCTGTGTCTTTTAAGAGGCTGTTTCTGAAACATGAAAATGATGGACCTAGGTTTTCTAAAGCACATTGTGAGCAATGGAGAGCTCTGGATACCAATAAATGTTCCAATTGGCCAATGCTAATGATTAGCGAACACCTGTCAGTACCATTTGTTTCTCCTTTTTGTGTGATTCACACAGGAGCCTTTTTCTTTTGTCCTACTGGAATCTTTGGAAATTAAAATTCCAGTAATATTCGCTGGATATTCCTTATCACACTAGCAGGCAAATAACTCTGATGTGATACTTACTGCTCAATAATTTGCCTAACTCAGAAGTACAACTCTGCCTCTTAGTTTCATAAATATTTGCTCTGTATTTAGTCTTCTCAACAGTCAAAGCTCAGCAAATTGAAGAAAACATATTATTACGTCTAATCAAATTTAAATGCTAGCAAACTAGACTTCAGTCACAATTTTGTCCAGAAACAATTGTGTTTCAGTCCATCTGTGATGGGGACTGAGAGTAAGATGGGCTATACTAGTTTAATAAAATTGCTTCCTCTTTGGAGTAGACAGTAATTCTTACGTTTGGAGTTTTTTTTGTATGTATATTTTTTATTTAATAT
>VZTV01030867.1:0-12538 GCA_013400875.1 Anhinga rufa
GGAATCAAAATTCCGCAGGGAGATGGAAAAACTTAGAAACCAGCAATCCAGGGATTTAACGTTGGAGGTAAAAAATGTTAGTTTGTCTTCTGAATTTGTTTTCATTAAAAGTTGAATTATCGCACATTGCAGTAACTTGATAGCAGTTGTACTTCAGAGTCTGCAAGCATATGTCTTAAAGCTTACTTTGTGAGTTGTGTTGTAATTACTCTGTAGTTTCTCACAGTCTAATTGGTATTTTCTGAGTCTATGCAGAAGTGTCCAGAAACTTATTGTGAAGCTGAAATTCTCTCAGTATGATGATTGGTAAAGAAAAGAAAACTTTTTTGTGTTTTTACTAGGTTGATCGAGACAGAGATCTTCTAATTCAGCAGACCATGAGACAGCTCAACAATCACTTTGGTCGCAGGTGTGCTACCACTCCAATGGCTGTACACAGGGTAAAAGTTACTTTTAAGGATGAGCCGGGAGAAGGCAGCGGTGTAGCACGAAGCTTTTATACTGCTATTGCACAGGCTTTTCTGTCAAACGAGAAACTGCCAAATCTAGATTGTATTCAGAATGCCAACAAGGGCACCCATACAAGTAAGTGTGATGCACAGCAGTTAATCTACAAATAACGTTCATAAAAGCTTTGGATGCTTTTTTACATTGAAATACTTGGCATTGTCTCAGACGTTTCTCTTGTTAGCTCAGCATGGGTACTGTGAAAATTGTGCATGTTACTTCTCTGAGGCAAGGAAATGGCTTTTTTTTTTTTCCTTTCAGAAACAGGAAGCTCTTGTTTTTCTTGAAACAAGAGTCTGCTTTAGATGCTCTCAGCTTTTTGAGCATCTTTCTCTCTGGTAGGTAATAATTGTCAAGGTTTTAGCTAAAGAGTTTATACATTTTAATACGACTGCTCCATCTAGCTTGTCACAAATACATTTTAATGTTTTTGAAAGTATATATAAACTCTTCAAGTATTTTGGCATTTGTAAGCTGGTACCAACACTTCAGGTTCCTTTCTTAAGTTTGGCTGAACACCAGTCACTACTTCAAGTGAAGTGGTTCTGTCTCATTGATGTCTTTCAAGCTGTCCTCCTTACACTGAAACTTAGGTAAGAAAGAGAAATATAAAGATGTTTAAGCTTACAAGGTTTTTTCCCCTTCAGGTCTGATGCAGAGATTGCGAAACAGGGGAGAGAGAGATCGGGAAAGGGAGCGAGAGAGAGAAATGCGGAGAAGTAGTGGCTTACGAGCTGGTTCTCGGAGAGATAGGGATAGGTAAGTGAATTATTTTTATTTATTTATTTATTTATTTATTTTGTTGGAGACACTTTGTCAAATAGAATAATTGCCTTGGCTATCTTCAGGAAATATACTTTTACTTCCTCAAATTAAAGGTGGCTGTCTTTTTCACTTTCAGGAGCAATTTACAGGTTAATTTCTTGAAATTCAATATGTACTTTAATTCTTTAAAGAATAATTATGCTTACTTTAGCACTGATAGATTATATCTCAACTGTATGCCATTGATCTCTCCTGCTAAAACAATAATAAAAACTTGTGTACTGGAGTAAAATTGTGAGGTGATTTAGAAACAACATTGCCATTGGTGGTATGTCTGACTGCTGTATCTGAAATACTAGCAGTATTAAAAGCTTTGGTTCATTTTGATTCTCTTTCTGAATCATTCTCTCCAAGTAGCTATTAGCAACACTACTGTTCCAGCATAAGAGCTAATGCTGTTTTGAATCTGCGTTCAAATAATACTGTTCCAGAGGATTTTTGCATATTTCCTCTGAAATGAGTACAAACTGCTCTAATTTTCTTAAGGGACTTTAGAAGACAACTTTCCATTGACACACGGCCTTTTAGACCGGCATCAGAAGGAAATCCTAGCGATGACCCTGACCCTCTTCCAGCACATAGACAAGCCCTTGGAGAAAGGCTCTACCCTCGAGTGCAAGCAATGCAGCCAGTAAGACTTACCTATCTAATACACTTAATCATATATAGTTCTTGTCAACTTTTATTTTAATAATGGCAAGGAAAATAATTTTTATTTAACATAAGTGAAAATATTCAAACATGTAGGGCTGTTTTGATATTCTTTGGCATTTTCTTAGGATTTTGTTAATATAATTTGTCATTTAGCTTAGGACGTATCTTGTTATGCATTCTATATTTACAATATTAAAATTTTCATACAACTGTCTTTGAAAATGAGAGAACTGGAGGAGTAGAGTAAGACATATAATTTCTTATCCCCAGGCATTTGCAAGTAAAATCACAGGAATGTTGTTGGAATTGTCCCCTGCTCAGCTGCTTCTTTTACTAGCTAGTGAAGATTCCCTTAGAGCAAGAGTTGATGAAGCAATGGAACTCATTATTGCACATGGCAGGTAAAGTATCAAGGATTTAGATAAGAAATGAAAACTAATTTTACAGCCAAAGCACTTATACTGTGCTACATCTAACTGACACATGCAACTTATTCCTTGCTTTGTTCTAGATACTTTTCTTTAGACAAGTGACTTGTTGACTTTGGTTTAATCTACTCTCTCTCTGTCTGGTTTCAGAATATGATAATTTCTTATTGTGAAATTAAATTTGCCTTTTCTTCTTGTCAAGGGAGAACGGTGCTGACAGTATATTGGACCTTGGATTGCTCGACTCTTCAGATAAAGTGCAGGTAATGAACTGTTGCACAAATTAAATTTACTTAAGATCCAGTTGTATTGGGTAGTTTTAAAAAATTAAGCAACTGGGGCCTTCCTTTATCATGCAAGACAAAGTTCTGTTTAATTATATTGTGGAGTTATCTTCTTTCTTTCTTTCTTTTTTTCTTTTGAAAAGATAAAGCAGTAATCACTCAAAAGTATAAAATGTTACTATTAGGAAGTATCATGGAAATCCTTAACCAACGGCACTCGAATCTTTGGGTCTCGTAGCAAATAGCTTGTTGATGTGTGTCAGTAACTAGAAGTAAGTTTGTGAATTGCTATTCTGACTTTCAAAACAGGAAAACAGAAAGCGACATGGTTCCAGCCGCAGTGTAGTAGATATGGAATTAGATGATACAGATGATGGGGATGATAATGCACCGCTTTTCTACCAACCTGGAAAACGAGGATTTTATACACCAAGACCTGGTAAAAACACAGAAGCAAGGCTGAATTGTTTCAGAAACATTGGCAGGTATGCTACTATTAACTTTCTAGTTTGAAAAATAGTAAAAGATGAATATACAAAATACCAGGGAGAGTACCAATGAGCTAAGCTGCAAAAACTTTATTACTTTTATGCTCTGTATTTCTCACCTGGAGCTAAATAGTGGGGAATTTACACACGTCAGCTTGAGTTTTCTTTTCCTGTTAAATTTTTAATCTTTTTTTTTACAGTCTGGAAGTTTTATACTGTAGGAAATATTTTTTTGAAATTATGTATGTCCATGATTTTCTTTTAGGGATAGATAGGACTGAAAAGCTAGCCGCAGGTTGATTCTTAGAATATTTTGACTTGTTTAATGTGAGTTTGCTGAAAGATCTCCAATGCAATTTCTATTGTACCAAAACAAAACCCATTTATTTTTAGAATCCTAGGACTGTGCTTGTTGCAGAATGAATTATGTCCCATCACATTAAATAGACACGTAATCAAAGTTCTTCTTGGCAGAAAGGTAAGTTGAACATAGAAATTTGGATTTCCTTTAGTTATATAAAAATCTCCTCTTTAAAAGCTGCTTTTCCCCCCCTAATGTGCATGTATTGACTAGCAGAGTGGATATTGGAACTGTAAAGATGCCTTTAAATTTAATTTGAGGAGTATTACTTTTTCATTTCCTAGATTTTGAACTGAGTAGATCTACTAGAAGTCAGGTATTTGACTAAGATGGAATGATTTGTAATAGGTTAGCCTTTGACTCTCTTCAGAAACAACTTACTGTCTCCCCTTTTTTTCTTCCTGAGACTGAAGACTCAAAGAGATAGTGTTGGACAGTACTAGGCAATAGCATCTCAGCTTCCTGAAAAGCGTTTTCCTCAATATTTGAGAGAACTTATGGAATTGAATTGTAATTAAAATTTTGTCTTGGGTGTAGGTATAATTTAATTCAGAGCAATAATTACCTACACTTTTGGCAAAAATGCTTCTCCATCCCAATAAACACTAATAATGTACTGCACATTTCATGCATTGGTTAATAGCATTGTAAGTTCTGTCTGATGCAAGAAACTTAAACCAAGATTTGTTACTGCTGGTCTTTCCTTAAAAACAATGCTGCTCACATAATCAGATATCAAACATACATATGATCTTTAATGAAAAAGGGTTAATGGCAGAAAATATGCCTTCCAATATCCCCTGATATCACAGAATGACAGAACGGTAGGGGTTGAAAGGGACCTCTGGAGATCATCTTGTCCAACCCCCCTGTGTGAGCAGGCACACCTAGAGCAGGGGGCACAGGACTGCGTCCAGGCGGGGTTTGAATGTCTCCGGGGAAGGAGACTCCACAGCCTCTCTGGGCAGCCTGTGCCACTGCTCTGGCACCCGCACAGGAAAGGAGTTTTTCCTCATATTCAAGTGGAACCTCCTGTGTTCCAACTTGTGCCCATTGCCCTTTGTCCTGTCATCGGGCACCACTGAGAAGAGTCCAGTCCCATCCTCCTGACACCCACCCTTCAGATACTTATAAACATTGATAAGATCCCCCCTCAGTCTTCTCTCCTCCAGGCTAAACAAACCCAGGTGTCTCAGCCTTTCCTCATAAGGGAGATGCTCCAGCCCCCTGATCATCCTTGTGGCTCTCCGCTGGACTTGCTTGAGCAGCTCCCTGTCCTTCTTGAACTGGGGGGCCCAGAACTGGACACAGCACTCCAAATGCAGCCTCACCAGGGCAGAGTAGAAGGGGAGGATGACCTCCCTCGACCTGCTGGCCACACTCCTTTTAATGCACCCCAGGACACCATTTGCCTTGTTGGCCACGAGGGCACAGTGCTGGCTCAGGGTCAGCTTGCTGCCCACCAGCACTCCCAGGTCCTTCTCAGCAGAGCTGCTTTCCAGAAGGTCAGCCCCCAACCTGTACTGGTGCCTGGGGTTGTTCCTCCCCAGGGGCAGGACCTTGCACTTGCTCTTGTTGAATTTCATGAGGTTCCCCTCGGCCCAGCTCTCCAGCCTGTCCAGGTCTCGCTGGATGGCAGCACAGCCTTCTGGTGTATCAGCCAAGAGAGATTCCCTTCTGATTATTTTCTTCAGTTTTTTCTTCTTGAATATGTATTCCTTCCAGTTAAATGTTGGATACATCAAAGAATATTTTAGTTAGGCTTAGTTTAGTTTAGTTAGTAGATAACTTTTCTCTCCAGGCTGATAAAGAACAAAGAAGCAAGGAACTATAGAAAACAGCAGGAAGTAGACACTGGTATTTGAATTGTTGGAAACTGTGGTATGCAGCTACCGGGCCATCAGTCATTCAAATGTGTATATATAGCAGCAGTACATATGTGTTTAAGTGGAGGGGAACTTTAAGCATTTTGGAGCACTGATGCAAATTGTTTCCAACTTCAGTCAACCTCTATTAAATCTGTATTGATCTAGGTGATATGTAGAAGAATTTTTTTTTAAAAAAAAAACATATAAATTTATATATCACCTCTATGCCCTTAACAGCAGGAAGGGCTTTATACATGCCTATATTTACGTCCTGCTAATGCACTTCAGTTGATTATTGTAATGAACCTTCAAAAGCAGGCTGAAACCAGAGTTTGACTGCCTTTATTTCCAAGTGTTTGTATGCTGTGTTACTGGGTTATGTACTGCTGTGTATGCTAGTGCATAGATTAGGCACAGATCACGTAATTTTTAATATATTCTTAAACAACAATGTTTCAAACATCTCTCTCTTTTTATAGGTGAACTGGCATGACTTTGCTTTTTTCGATCCAGTTATGTACGAAAGCCTTCGGCAACTTATCCTCGCTTCACAGAGTACAGATGCTGATGCAGTGTTTGCAGCAATGGACTTAGCCTTTGCAATAGACCTGTGTAAGGAGGAGGGTGGAGGGCAGGTAAGCACAGCTAAACCTGACTCTGTAGTTTCAGAATTTGACAGCTTTTGCATGTTGAAGTGTATGCATAATCGATGCACTTCTTAGATGGCAGAGATAATGTTTTACCATACTGAGATTCAAATACAGTGTTCTCCTTAGATATTGAAGTGTGGGTTTTTTCCTTGAAGATGATGCAGAGCCTACCAGAAAGCCTAGGGAATCTTCAAAGCTAACCTGTAGGCATAAATTTTTGCTTGGTTTTAGAGGGCTATTAAGCAATAAATACTGCATATTTATATGCAATAATGCAGCATACTGTGGCTGTTGTGATAATCTCATTTCCTTCCCCACCTCTTTTTTTTTTTTCCCCTTTTCAAACGGTCCTTGTTACTTCGCCACAGGTTGAACTTATTTCCAATGGTGTAAATATACCAGTCACTCCTCAGAATGTATATGAGTATGTCCGGAAATACGCAGAACACCGAATGTTGGTGGTAGCGGAACAGCCTCTGCATGTAAGTCTTTGGTGGAGTGTTTTGTTTTTTTAAAAATTAAAATAAAATAAAATAAAATAAAAAAAACAACAGTAATATTTCAGTCAGTTATTGCTTTTCCTCATTATGGTATTGCTAATCAGGTTTCTTTTGAAGTCTTGACAGCTTGATTAAGAATATTTAACTTTCTTTTTTTTAAGTGAAAAGCTGTTTATGCAGTACTGTGAAGACTGAGTACTTTGAGCAATTTATCTTTTTTTTTTTTTATAGAATGGAAGATAATTTCTTTTAAACTTGATCTCATTGGTTAAGCATATCTGTTCATTTCTTGAGCTCAAATGGCACATATCCTCTTGGAATTTTTTTTGTATTTAGCAGCTACTTTGTTCTAATAATCTGTCACCTCTTAATTTGTTTAGCCTTATGAAGAAAGATTAAAAATTTTCAAAATATTTACATAAATCACCTTGAAATTTTCTGACTTGTCTCCTTGTTTTAAAGGGAAAAATCAGTTACGAAACATACAACTTCGTTTTTATTTTACTAACCTGGCAAAAATCTAACAATTGACTATAAAATGGTATTAAAAATAATTTGGTTTTTGAAGCCCTTTTTAAATTAAAGTTATGGGATAATATATTTTTGTAAACAGTTAATGAAGGTCCAGTACTTAGAACCACTTACTCTGTAATATGATACTACATCTAAACTTGGTCATTTCGGCTGACTGTGGTTTCCTGCTGCACTTCTGAGATATGCTAGCAGACTGCTAGATTACCTCTGTGCAGTTTAGGTCCAGAATTCTCACAGAAAGAACATGTTCCTGGAATTAAGCTACTTGATCTCTATGTCGTCCTATATTAATAGTTTGACTCTTGTTTATTTTAAGAGTTGAAAACCATAACATTTGTATTCATTTTGGAATTTACTAAACCAAATTTATTCAGATTCTTCCATTTTGAAAAGGGAATTTCCAGTCTTTTCAGGATATTACTTGTTTATATAAAATATATTTGTGTGTGCCTAACATTTTTAAAGCAGAGCTGGCATGTGAGTGTCTGAGGAAGCAAAGTAAAAGTAACATGCCAGATGCATTTTTTTTTTTTTGTAATTCTCATCAGATGCAGTGTAGCTC
Source organism: Anhinga rufa (assembly GCA_013400875.1). Classification (NCBI taxonomy): domain Eukaryota; kingdom Metazoa; phylum Chordata; class Aves; order Suliformes; family Anhingidae; genus Anhinga; species Anhinga rufa. Next base: position 7,662 of record VZTV01030867.1, read on the forward strand.
AGCAAAATACCTGAGCAAATTTTTAGCATTGAAGAGTGCATTTGCTTCCGCTCCTGGTGAAATATAAGTTCAAACCATTACTGCTTTCTTTTGGAATAGCAGGTAGGGTTTAACAGATTAATGCAGTTCTGTGTTTCAGAAAATTTGTATCTCAGATGGTAAAGCTTTGAAAGAGAAGAACAGCTAGGAGAATATTGAATTTTGAGTTAATAGGGGTTTTCACGTGGAACTTTTTAGTAATGCATTTAAAGTCGATCTGAAAGTGATATGGCTACAGTGTGAATCTTGTGGTTTTCACTTAAGGCAATGAGGAAGGGGCTCCTGGATGTACTTCCAAAGAATTCATTAGAAGACTTGACAGCAGAAGATTTCAGGCTTTTGGTAAATGGCTGTGGTGAAGTAAATGTGCAAATGCTCATCAGCTTTACCTCTTTCAATGATGAGTCAGGTATGAAATAACTTATTCAGAAGCAGAGTTGCAGGGATAACTTAACTTAACACTGTTTGTTCTGTGTGGAGTAGAGTTACCAGCATTAAACTTAAACTGCCTCTTCAAATTTGACATTAAACTGCCTCTTCAAATTTGACATCAGCTAATAAGTCATTGAAAGTCCTAGTAAAATTATTACTGTGTTTCTTATAAATCTTTGAAGCTATTTACCTTCCACTGGTGGGGGGCAGAGGGGAAAAGCACATTTTCCAACTTTTGCTGTCACCTGATGTTAAATACAAGGATTATATTATTGGTACCATATCTTCCCTTCTGAAAGTTCTGACCTAACTTTAGAAGTATAAATGTGCTGGATGCAGTCTTAATGTTTCTTACGTAATTTTAAAACTATATTTAGCTGCTGTTAGGCTTTTTGGGAGGGAGGGTGTGGGAGTTGTTGAGGTATATCAGAGTTAACCTTTACATTCAAAAGTATGTGTATTAGTTTTGAAATTACTGATGTCTCCAGTATCGGGACTTTATGAATGAGACTGTAGCTGAGATCCCAACTTGCAGTACATGCAAAGCAGATTTCTTAATATTTATTGGCCAGTGTACCAGCTGAATTATATATCTTTTTTTATTTCACACAGGAGAAAATGCTGAGAAGCTTTTGCAATTCAAGCGTTGGTTTTGGTCCATAGTTGAGAAGATGAGTATGACCGAAAGACAAGATCTAGTAAGTTGTCCATTCCCAGTGGAAACGTGCAGAAGAACTGGAATAACTTTGGCATCATTACTGTTTTTAACTGTGTCTACCTGCAGAGACTTTGTATGTGAAGATTTAAGGTAGCAGAGCAGGATAGTAGGGTTTGATTAGACTTTCAGTTCTGGAAACATCAGGTGTGAGTCCTAGACTTTCCTGCAACTGAAAGTAAGTGTGGTGTGTCCTTCTCCATATTCACAGGTCTCTTATGGAAGCACAGTTACAGTCTCTGCACCGTCGTTCTTAAGCTGAGTAACTGTGGTTAGTCGATTGTGTTGAGGGCTAGTAGGGTTTTAAAGTTGAGTTCTCTTCCTGGATCATCATCTCTCCTGACTTCTGTGTATCCTGAGGGCAACACCTGTGTCCTCTGTAAGACGTCAGTAATTATACTATCTCCTTCTCAAAGCCCTTTAGGAACAGCTGATGAGAAGCATATGTTCAGAGGGTTTAATTCTTGAAAACTTGCCTGTAAATTGGCAGGCACATGAATTTCATGAGTACATGAAAATATATTCATTGTACGCTTCTTAAAACTATTTGCTTTTAACTTCCTACTACTTCAGGTGCTATCTTTCCTTTACAGTTTGCTAAAAGGAAACAAGGACTAATCTGAAAAGATGAAAATCTAGAGCACATTTGTTAAGGAATATCTATGGTTATGCTTTAGTAGTGACTCTGCTCTGCAAGTCAGTATTTCACACTTGAGACAATAAACCAAATATTCTCTGTTGCTGCCTTTTGTCTGTACAAGTACTATATTCTGTACTCACTAACTGGTTTGTGAGAGATTTCTGATGCATTTTGTATTGATGGCAGTGGCTATCTTTCCAGATGGATTTGGGGACATTTCTTTTACCGAGGATTTGTTGGTATGGGATCATTTTGAGTGCTGCTTTTATCAGTTTCAACAGAAGTAAACAATATAATGAGCAGTTGAGGAAAGGAAGTGAAGGAAGCTATTACTGAGTTTAGCTGGCATATTGAACAGACTGTAGTATGATGAAACTTGCTGTGACCGTGCAGTTCTTCTTTAACCTATCCCTACACAACATGTAGGCAGTATGAATTTTAGCCTTGTAAGGCAAAATTTTAAATCCCATCTTCTTTTTTCAGGTTTACTTTTGGACCTCAAGTCCATCATTGCCTGCCAGTGAGGAGGGATTCCAGCCTATGCCATCAATCACAATAAGACCACCAGATGACCAACATCTTCCTACAGCAAACACTTGCATTTCTCGCCTTTATGTCCCACTCTATTCCTCTAAGCAGATTTTGAAACAGAAATTGTTACTCGCCATTAAGACCAAGAATTTTGGTTTTGTGTAGAGTATAAAAAGTGTGTATTGCTGTGTAATATTACTAGCTAGGTTTTGTAGATTTTTCCATTTGTCTATAAAAGTTTATGAAAGTTAATGCTGTCATACCCCTGGTGGTACTTTAAAGATTTAAATGCAAACATTCCTGTACTAAATTTGTAATGTAAAGGCCTAAGGAGCACTGGCAATATCTGATTGCAACAGTTTGCTAGTCAATAACTCCTTTGCCTAACCCCAGCCAAAGATGACAGCAGAACAATATAATTTACACTGTGATTTATCTTTTTGCTGAGGGAAAAATATGTAAAATGTTCTGAAAATTCACTGCTGCCTTTGTGGAAAGTGTTTCAGCAAAGGTTCTTGTATAGAGGGAGTAGGGAATTTCAAAATAAAAAATTAAGTATGTTCTGTGTTTTATTTTAACTTTTTTTATGGTGTTTAATTTGTGGTTGGCTGCAGTTGTGTATCATGTATATTGAACTTGTAAAAAGTTCCTGACAGCTCAGATCCCGGAGTTGGGATCGTTCACTTATGAAACCACTTTCATTGCAATTTTTGTTCTGATTGCATTGAATTCTGGCGCATCAGATACCATCACTAATATTTTGCATGTAATCTGTACCTTTAGTGGTTTTTTGTTTTTTGGGTTTTTTTTGTACATATGATGAGGCCAATGCACAGTATTTCATAGTTCACAATCAACATTTTTGTATCCCTGTTTCAGTGAACAGACAGTCAGGAGATTGTTCCACTACCAGTTCTAACCCGACACTTGTACTACGTTATCTAACTATGTAAACTTAGCCTGGGCACTTTCTGGTAACTGTAAAATGTTTATAAGATCATGATTATTGAAGATACATTTTGGAAAACTTTAATGTTCGTGAGCAGCTTAACTTCTTTTGTATCTAGCCTTTTTTTAAGTATCTTGTTACAGTTTTTTAATAAAGAAATTACGGACAAAATACCAAGTCATACTGAAGAAACAATAGTTTTTATTTATTTAGCCACTTATACTTTAGCTAACAGCATACACTAAACATAGTTGTTCATTAAAAAATCTGAATTTTGTAACTGAATAATTGACCTGCAGAAGACATTCAGCCCACATTTTACAGTTAGCAGAGAATCCTGAATGAAACAGGCCAGGCAACCCCTTCTTTTCACAGAATTGTTTTGAAGGGCAAGTGGCTTGTTCTGAAAAATCTCAAGGTAATTAGGTTAGAATAAAATTCTCAAACTGCATTGTAGTGGGTTCTACTGTATGTTCACTTTGAAGTGGTTGGTTGGTTGCTTTTGGGGAGGGCAGGCTTTGACCGTAAGCCAGGGCGTGTTTTCCCTAATGCTTGAGAGATTTTTGAGAGTTAGGAAGTGATTAATAAAGGAAGGAGCTACTTTTTCTGTGTCAAAACAAATTTCTGAAAGCTTAGGAAACTTCAGTATTGAAGAGCTTTTGTGGTGGTGATGTTCTCCCTCTTTCTTGCTTCTCCAACCCCATGAGTCCATGTTAGTGATTTTTTTTTTTTTCCTCTTGTTGGGAAGAGATAAACAAATGTTCCGTCAAAATCTGAGTGGAATTCACCTTTGCCAGAGCTCCACTGGGTTTTCCTTTCTGTCAGCTAGTTGAGGATGACCAGAAGTTACCTACAGCTGTGATTTTCAAAAAAGCCTGTTTTCATCATTTATTTAGTTGCTAGAGGTATGTAGGACAGTTGAGATCAGAATTTCTGATCTCCAGTTGCCAAATTGATGCTGAAAATCCTGTTTTCTAAATAAGACTGACCGTTTCAGGCTTGTGTAGTTAAACTGCAGATAAATCACGTAAACAGATGTAGAATTATTTCTGCATGTACTAATCCTTCCTAAATCACTCTTCCTAGAAAAGGATAGTTTCTGTGTATGAGGATTGGAGCCTATTCTGGATTTCCTCTTGGGACCTCCAGTGTATCTTGAGCTCAAAACTGTATCAGACTTTACTATGCTAGTATCAATTAAAAATAAAAAGCAGTACAGCTACACAAGTCTAGATATAGGTGTATTAGTATAGAGAAAATTTATACTGGTACGGCTTTTCTCATATACTGAGGAGGATAGTTACAAAGGTACAAAGCAACCTATACCTTATGCCTGGATCTCTAACTGGTGTAATTATTTCCATTACCAAAAACGCCTCTAACTGAAATGTGTAAAGTGAGTAGAAAGCAACGAAAGAGACTGTTTAGAATAGGCATCAAATCTCCAGTCTGTAAAATAAAGCTCCCTCCCTCACAAAGCTTTGCGAGACTTGATGTATTAAAAAGTATCCAAGGCCCTTGGATGAAAGGCCATATATAAATGTAAAGTACTGTGTGTATATATATATATG
>VZTV01030868.1:0-13649 GCA_013400875.1 Anhinga rufa
CAAATGCTTGAAACCAATAAGAGAAGCAAACTCAAGATACAGTTCACCTTTGATCTTCCACACCAGCAATATTTAAGAATAGGAACCAGCAATAAAAATATCTCAGCTATCATACGTCTGAACAGGAGCAGAAAAAGGGCACAAATAAAAAGGACTTGTTTACTTAGCAAGGCCCAGACTATCAACAGAAATTAATGCTTTGCTTCGCAATAAGAAATGGATTGAAAACCACCCCAATACAAGCACTAGCTCAAGGTAAGTAGCTGCGTCCAGTAGGTAAAATTGAATATGCTGTGAGTATCCAGCCCAGCTTTGAAGGTCTGCGTATCTGTGTGTGGGTCAAAACATCCCCAATAGATCCCATAGCAAGCACTGATTTTCAACTTTTGCCATATCTCATTGCTGTTTTTTTGGTCTGTAATTACCTCAACTATGCGTCAGCCAAATCAAACTTACTGCTCACCCTAAGAGATGCAAAAACAATTATTTTCATTATTTGTACTTCTCTGCAGGGCTCTGGGTCTGCTTTTTGTGCTGCTGTGGCAAAAGTTATAGTATTCTGCAGTCCCTCACTCCTGTAAAATAACGAAGGAGATTATACGAGGCGATCATTTTTTATTCTTATCCTTTGTGTCCTCCAGTGGATGCCTGCAAAGACAGTTCTCTGCTATTGATTTCAAGATCAAACCTATTGCAGGTGAAATTCAGATCTTGCTCACTGTCACCATCGATTGCAAAATTTTCTTGGGGGTGTGTTTCCATCAAGTCATTGAATTCTGACAGACTGCAACTTTGCATAAAGTCTAACCTTTTGTGTGCATCCTACTAGTGTGAATTGAGACCATACCAGTAATAGCTCCCACATGAAAGCAGCTGTAGGGCAATTGTTTTAATGCTTAATGATTACCTTAGCATAACAATAGAGATGGCATGGAAAAAAAGTCAACTTTTGATAAGAGTAAGTCACACCAGAATAATCCAGGTCCCTGGAGTGCCAGAGTGCACACTGGAGATTTTGTTATTTTGTCTGTAAGATGTGTAGTTTTGAGGATGGAGTGCATGTGTTCAGAAAGACACTTAAAATTTCTGATATCGCTTAACAAACTTTTTGCATACAAAATAAGCTGCCTGCATGACTGGGAGGGGTTTTTTTAGATGACTGCTTAGATTTAAACTAAAAGGGTTCCAGTTCATTATCACAAAGCCTGAACAGAAACCTTCACTGCCAATTTGGCAGATTTTTTAAACATGTATGAACTAAATACCAAAGCAAGAGGAGCTCATCTGTCTGTGTCAGCAGCAGAATTTGATGATAGCAGCAAACTATTCTTACAGGGAAAGGAACTGTCTTCATGTTTTCTGCAGAGCTCGTATCCTCAAGATAATGTAGGCCTTGCTATATTAGAAGTCTTGGGTAAGAGGACCAAGATATTTTTTCCTACTCTATTAAAGCGAATTCATGTTAGTAGAACTAAAAAAAATATATTACATTTACGTTAACCTAGCTGGCTAGAGGAATTCACTTTGTTTCTAATGCCTTGACATGGTTAAAGTCAGTCTAACAAAGAATTGCATTTTCTGTGGCAGCTGCATCTTTCCTAGAGCATTTTTGAAAATACTATTTTAATTATAGGTGTAGAAATTTGCATCCTGTCCAGAAGGGCTGGAAACAGTAAACAAGCATATGGTTCCCACAGGACTTCCTAGACTGGAATTTTTCAGTATCTGTACTCTGCTAATTCTTTAATATCTGTATTTACACATACGTTTTTACTTCTCTCAGGTACCACTACAGGAAAATGCAAGAAACTTCAGAGAGATATCACAGCACATTTACTTCATTCAATTGAATCCAATACTCCTTTAGTGCTCTCTAATAGAAATCAATCCGTTTTGCTGACACCTGACTGCTATGAACAATATAACATGTTATTGTGGCTGTCATTTAACCATTCTCCTACTTATAATGCTGCATGTCAAATGCTAAAAAATGCAGGGCTTCTTACAGAGATGGCATAACCTTCATGCAGGCTTCCCATTTAATTAAATGCAAAACTTGCACCCATCTCTGTGTATGCACTCCCCTCTCCTATCAGCCCGGCAGCAGCTTGCTGAATGTAAAATTCTCCCCACGGTTGTTTCACTTGAAATTTGTATTCAAGTAAAACATTCATTCTGTTGTAAATGTTGAAACTCCAGTTCCAGAGCATCAAGATCATTTTGGGTTTATTATATGCTTCCCGAATGCTTCTCTCACCATCCCTTCCAAGTCGATTTAGTGCCCTTTAAAGGTGCCAGATTGACCAAGACTTACGGTTGCTTTTTATTCCCCAGAAGCTCCAGAAGAGGTAACAGCATTGCAAACTCCTACCTACAGGTGCCAAGCTGTGTCCATGATGACCTGGTGGAAACTAAAGAAGTCGCTAGGGGTGGTTTATGTGGCATGAACACAGACAGGATCATTAGTTTTCCTGCAGCTACGGCTATGATGCGTCAGCTGTACTGCAGACTGGAGTAAAACAACTCATTTTTAGCACACAGGCCATTCAAACATAACTCTCTCTGTCATTTTGGACCAAGACAGGCAACCCAGGAGTGAAAGGCTTTGTATTCTGTTACGAACTCTCTGAACCACCCTGGTCCCTGGGAGAAACCTTTGGCTCAGCTTTCCTGAATCATACAGCTTAGGAGAAGTGGTCAGCTGGGTCATTTCTTGTAATGCTGGTTAGCTTTAACTAGGCTTCAGATGTGTAAAAAGCAAAGCAGGCACTGCTTTGCTCAAGGGATTCACGGTTTATCCATGACACATCACCTTATAAACACGCAGAAGGGGTTGCAAACAGCTACTGCTGCAGTGAAAAATCTGCATATAGCAAATCGTTGTCACAGCCTGTACTGCTAAGAGAGATCTTTTGCAAATCAGTGAGTAAAACAAGATTTTCTTAATGCAGGCTACTTCATCATCTGTTTTACACCAAAGCCTTCATGTTACGCCTCACGCTGACAAAAAGAAACAAAGAGAGGAGACAATCGCGTAGAGACACTGCAACAGAACCAGATGGTCCAACTCTCCCAGGCCTTGGCGTTGTGTCTCTTTCTGTAACTTTGGTATTTTTGTCTTCCCCCACCCCTTTGATCCCATCTGCACTCTCCTCCTCTGTCTCCGTGTCTGTCACATTATTCTTCAGTTTGGCTTCCCCAGGAAGACATGCTCACGTTGTCATGTTCCTTACACTGAACTGAATACACTGGAAACGCAGCTGTATTTGACAGAGGGACAGGATTCCTCTGAATTCCATGACAATGTCTGAGCAGAGCAGAGATGCCCCACGACTGCTTCCTACTAAGGGAAAGGCTCTGCAATAAGCTCCCCAGTGAGTCCCCACGAGAGGGGTCTGTGCAGACGGACCCCCAGGGCCATTCACAGGCACTTGAGGTGCATGGACATACCCCTGAAGGAGTGCACATGCTGTTGCCACTGTGATGAGGACTCAGCTACAAACCACAGGAAACCAGACCCCAGCAGTCCTTGTAATCATCTCCCACGCACTTTGAAAACGTTTTTACATAGCGTTTACCCTCCACGTTTTCCCTGCTCTGCATTGCTGGCAATCCTTACACGTTTACCCATCCATTGCCCAGCCACATGAGATCTCGTCTCTTGTGTAGCTGTTGATCCTGTCCTGCAAGCTCCTCACACATCTGTCAAGAACAAGAGGCAGGTGACAAAAAGAACGTGAGGCAGAGCAAAGGGAATCTCTTTCTCCTTGCTCTCATCCAGCATGCATCATAGAAAACAAAACAAACCAAAATTATTATTCTATTGCTTTAACTGCCAGCCAGCACTAACTTCAGTGGGCAGGCACCTCTTTGTGTTAGCTGATGATCTGGTAGTCAGACCAACAGCTATAAGAAACCCAGACTTTTTTCTTAGTCTCAGCTGCAAAGAATGTTTTAAAAGCAAAGCAATGAAGCTATGTTGTTTGTGACTCTACGACAAACAGTTCCTACCAGAAAATCACTAGATTAATTTCCATCATTCAAAGTACATTACACTTAGCTGTACTTTATAAATGAGTTTGTTCATTTATTCAAATATATACTCTATATCTAAATTTATTTTCTATAACATTCTGCTGTCCTGTGAATATTATTGTGCACCAAGGACAGGCTGTCTTTGAACTCTCTATCCCTTACACTCAGATTTAAATTAGTGTTTTGCTTTTGATTCTTCCTCTGCTTTTACTGCTTTCAGGGAACAATAGGGAAGCCCTCTTGAAGTTAATTTACCACCTGAAGACACTAAATAAAAGTTGCAGGACCTCATTTATTAAATCTCTCCATAAGATTGGAAACATTAGGCATCCAGTCAAGGTTTTTTGTTTTTATTAAAAATTTTCACCAGCAAAATTAAAGCATTTATCCAAACAAATATAAGGGAATCCCACATAAGCCAGCTTATTTATGAGTGATAATTTTAAGTGGGGTTGTAATGCTGACCTCCTATGCTTGTCCGAAGTACCTTATTATATTAATTTCATTTTCCATACCCAGTGTTTTACCAGGCTGACTGGTAAGTTATCTGTTATGTGGTGGTGGTTTTTTTCCTTTATTTTCTACCTTTTACTAAAACATTTTGGTGCTCCCAGAGTAAAGCTAGAGAAATAAAATAAACTATCCCAGGCTCTGCATGTTCCAGTTTGCTCCCGGCTCTGCCGCTGGCCCAAGACCACTTCCCACAGTGACCTCCACACTCAGCTTGCGAGGTCGGATCCTGTTTCAGGTGCATTTTCTGTCTTTCTGGGCAGATCAGTGTCTTTGTTATCATGAAGAACCGAGACTGTATATCAAGCAGAAACTACATCAGCTGGAAGTTCCTTATTCACACACAGTGTGAAGTTTATACTTAATCCCCAGCACAGGTTTTTTGCATTCGGAAGTGTCTGCAGATGTCACTATTGTGGTTTTTATGTGCACAATCACTTGGTCCCTTACCTCAACAGCTCCTGCCTGATGATGATGACAAGAGGCTTGTTCACATGAGGACTCAGGATCGTGAGAAAGGCTCTTTGGCTGCAGAGGTCAGAAGGTACATACTGAACAGAGCTGCTTGACACCGAGAGTTTTTGGTCTACATGAGATTTTGACATTTTGAAATTTGGTTCTCTTTTAATTCATAACACGTAATATTTTTAGATGTCCCCCAAACAGACGATCTGTACAACGTTCCTTTTTGGAAACACATTAATGCACAGTTTCCAAAATGAATTTGTTCCCTGGAAGCTCAGCAGTTGCTGACTGAAACAAAAATACTTTATCGTCAGTTTGAGTATAACCTTCACCTACAGAGAAACAAGCATAACTAAGAGATCGAGATAATAAAACTATCTGTACTTAAAATGTTTTATTCCTTAAAATATGATTTGGCATAACATAACCTAACAGCGTACTGTAGGTTATTATTTTGGTTGAATTGTCAAATGAATTGTGTCAATGTAAACTAAATGCTGTTTTTTACATTTTTATTTTCTTCCCTTTAGAAGAAATTTCCACCCCTTTCCGATGAATTCAGAAGAGACATTTTTCAAAGACATGGTTGTTATTGTTTATGAAATGTCAGTTTCCTGCAAAATGCACTGAGATTTTCCCAACACCTCTTTTTTCAAGCTGAGCACAAGAAATACTGCTGAGCTCCTAATTCTATCATCGCAGATTCACACCTCTGACACGGAGAATGGCTCAATAAGAAACAAGTGTTCTCCTAGCTCACTGGATATACAGCTCCATAAGAAACAAGTGTTCTCCTAGCTCACTGGATAGGCAGCAAATACCGAAGATCAAGCGGGCAATAATGTGCGCATCAGTCCCAAGGTACATTTTTAATAGCATTGGCAATTAAACATTGGTACATATGAAAATTTCTTGCCAGGCTAAGTATAACTTGAGATAAATGAGAGTGAGCACTTACCCCCTTTGACTGAAGGTCAGCATAATGCAACCAGATTATTCGGTATCTCATGGGGATGAACAACACATCCAGAAAACCCAGCCTAGATCAGATTTGTTTGCTACATGTCCAGTGACCTAGAACAAGCGTTATGTTTGCTTTCACAAAAGCACTCATCCGTGGGAACGCTGCTACAGGAGTGAACGCTCCAGGTGTCATGATATTGATTTGACTAAGTCTCTTAAAGCAGAGTTAGGCCTTGCTCACACTCTCCTGGTAGATGAATAACACAGTAAGCAGTGGAAGAAAGCTACAAGATGGGGACTCAAAACTCTGACGTTCAGCCACAGGGGAGGACAGTCAGGCTGCCACTCATTTTGGTTATTAATGGGTTGTCATTTTGCAGACGTATTGAACATGCACCTGCTTATAGCTAAGGGACATTACATGTTATAGAGGCGATCTTATACCGCATAAATATACAGAAATGGTGTTTAAAGAAACCTGAATTGGAGAAAAACATGCAGAAGCAGCTCACTAATGTGACACCTCTTCCTCATTGGCTTGCCCATCTTTCATGGCTCAGCCTTATATAAAAGATTTTTTTCAACTTTATCTTTCTAGCTGATAAATCAGGCAGCTAGGCTGAAAGCCAGTGCTTTCTTGACTTCTGCACTATGACAACTGATATTATATATACATATGCATACATATAAGTGCATTCTTATATGTTTATGCCATTAAAAAACCCCAAACCTTTCAAATTTTAACACCGATTATAAGACTAGTACAATGAAATTTGTTGAAAGAAAACCAGATATAAATAATGGTGTTTATGCAAACTCACATAGGCTAACAAACTGATATTAATACAAACCTATATTTCATCTGGACCAAAGCCCCGCTGATATGGCACCTGCAATGGGGAACAAACAAAGAAACAAAAAACATTTAGTAGAAGAACTAGTAGTAGTAATAGTAGGTGAACAGCTTCACATTGGTTTTGTTAATACAACAGTTGTTAATATCCTTCATACAATACTATTAAAAATGAGTCTCAACTAGAAAGGATAATGGAATGTAAAGATGTTTATAAGGAGTCTTATAAGGTACCAACGTGGTCTTATTACAGTGATCATTTATTTTGTTTCTACAGTTATATCTGTTCTATTATTGAACCTGTCCTTCTACATTTGGGTTCGTTTATTTATGGCCATGATTTGTTGTGCCAAATTTGAGTTTAAAACCTAATCCTAAACCAACTGTGATTGTAATTACTTTCATCCAAGTCCAGTAGGATTGCTTGGGGGCTTAAATACATACTGGATAAGTGCTTAATACCTTATGCTCTTCAGAGTAAATACCAATGTTTTTGCTTGTTTCTATGAATCCCTCACATAAATTGCATCTCTCAGAAATAAAACAAACAAACAAAAAAAAACAACAAAAAATTTTATCTTTTCACTTTCTGGGATGAACAGTAACTAAACTAAGAATTACTTAATTAAAATACTGTACTCTATATGTTTTTGTAAACTAAACAGAATCACAGAACGGTAAGGGTTGGAAGGGACCTCTGGAGCTCCTCTTGTCCAACATCCCTGCTTGAGACGGCTCACCTAGAGCAGGGGCACAGGACCGCGTCCAGGCAGGGTGGGAATGGCTCCAGGGAAGGAGACTCCACAGCCTCTCTGGGCAGCCTGGGCCGCTGCTCTGGCACCCGCACAGCAAAGGGGTTTTGCCTCAGATTTCAGTGGAACTTCCCGTGTTCCAGCTTGTGCCCGTTGCCCCTTGTCCTGTCGTCGGGCACCGCTGAGAAGAGCCCAGTCCCACCCTCCTGACACCCGCCCTTCAGACACTGATAAGCACTGAGGAGATCCCCCTCAGCCTTCTCTTCTCCAGGCTGAACCAGCCCAGGTCTCTCAGCCTTTCCTCACCAGGGAGATGCTTCAGTCCCCTGAGCATCCTTGTGGCTCTCCTCTGGACAAACAAACAAACTTTATATCAATTTTTACTATAAGTAATAACACATTTCTAAACACTTTCAACAAATTAATGCTAACTCAGTTTTCCCAAATGTGAGTAAAAAAACCCCAGAAATTTTCTTCATGAGAATAGAACACTATCCAATTCAGTAATACCAGCAATTTCATACTGACATGAATTTGTTTAAAAGGTGACCTAGACAATGAAGCAAGTATAATTAAATTGGAAACAGCTAATTCAATAAAGTACTGATGTCAAAAGTAATAATTAGAGGAAATCTTAGTGCAACACTCATTTGCAGAAAGGATAAGTTTGGAATAATGATACACATGTAAAGAAATTTAAAATATAAAATGTCTGACAATGGTTGATTGAAAAATAGTCCTAAAAGTGGTTTTATTTTAATAGATTGCAAAACAAGTAAAAAAAGAAACAAGATTTCTATGGTTAGTATGATACTATTCATTTCAATGGAACAAAGAAAGCCTATTGAATTTGATTAAAAAAATATGCTGTCTGGCTTGAAATGGTTAAGCACAATTAGGTTTCATCCAACTCAAGCGTTAAAAAGAGTGCTTGTATTAAACTCATATTTTCCAGAAGGCAACTGTCACTGTATAGGCATTCAGTGAAGAGAATCAACCATGCCCACTATGCATGAGAAGGGAAGAGAACTCAGCTAGCGCACAGTGCTACATTTCATCTACTCGCAACACAGAGAGTAAACCTCCCAGCACATCTTTCATTTCTTTCTGTAGAAAATCAAGTCTAGTCTACTATCAACTCAGTATCTTGATCCTCTGGTCCAGTACACTTATTGAGCTGATGTCAGTATGGATAAAATGTCCAGCTGAACTCTACAGCAAAGGTCATGCAGAAGCAACTCTGCCCCCTCTTCACCATAAAGGTGAAGTTCACCTGTCCAGGACACAGTGCATTTTCAATAAATTTTCAACTGATCCAAGATGGAGGAAAAAGCTCCCATTTGACCTTCACTCATCTCCTGTCATTCCAGCCCAAATGTTAAAATAAAACAAAAAAAAAGTAAGATAATTTGAAATACAAACAAAAAACTATAAAAATAAATTGCTATCCTGCAGAAACAGTTCTTCCAGAGAGAAAATTGTGAGAGCGAGCATGAGTGAACAAACCGGACTTTTGTACCCTTGCTTGCTGAGCAATGATCCCACTCCTGAAGTTTATCCAATTTTGAAACACTGTCAACAGTTCTCCCTGAAAAAATAAGCGAGTCTCGTATGTGATCTCCTAAACATGTGCACATATATAGCAGAAGCACTATACTAACACTGTCCGTTTTTTCCAGATAAGCCCTAGTCCAAGAACTTTGCATTTGCTGCAGAAGCATTTGTCCTTCCCGACCGCGGGTATTGCCCAGGTAGTCATGCCCCTTAGCTGCTCCAAGCGTGGGGTTTCAAGCTGGAGGGAAGCATCCTGTGGGCAGATCCAGTCTCCTGGCCGCCACCTGGACCAGGAGGCTTTAATGCAGCTCTGGAAAGCAGTCAGATATTGCAGCAGTAACATCATTAGGCCTTATGAGGAGGAACCTATATCTTAACACATTAATTATTCTACTTCAGTCTTTGACCTTATGCCATAAGCCACTCTGCTAACCTACGAGATATCCCTCCTCTAGATCTGTAACAAATTTCAGCCTCAAACCCATTCTAAGCAAGTTTTCTTTCTGGCTTACTAAACCAGCCCCTTGACAGTGCTCACTCTCAGGTGACATTTCTATATCTCCTAGAAAACAACCTGCACAGGTTTCTCAGCAGATTCCTGCTCTCTACACTTATTTGTCTCTTCTGTTTCTAGTCACTCACTGCCTTTATAACAGGAAAGTAGGAAAAAGGGGTGAAAAAGCAGCAAATGGTGAAAAAAGTATTTAAAAGTAGCTAAATTGACTGTCAAGAAAGATGTTACATACTTGACCTGTTTAAAACAATGCACTATTCTAATCGAGGATCAGTATAAATTAGGGAAGGTAGCTGAAGACTGGCGTAAACTATATAGAGACTACAAACAAGCAGGTATCATTTCTCTGTTTAAAAACTAAGGAAACTGAGCTGGATTTTGCCTTTCACGTCATAAGCAATAACACCATCTCGGGTATGATGGCCAGCATCACTAGCAATGCAATAAGAGGAAGAAATACCACAGCTCGTTTTTCAGTTCCCACACTGAGCTGAAATACTGACAGAAAATCATTGATTGACTTGTCAGCTGAGCCACGTTGATCTGGAAGTCCCAGAGAAAGAAGAACATGGAAGCCCACAATGTCATTTTTTCCAGAGTCACTTTTTGTGACTACAACCACACTTTGATTTGTCAGTCAGAGTCTCTCGGTCCCACATAGATCTTGTTTCCCTGGAGACGAGTCTTTTAAATAGCAGTTCAAAACACCAACCAGATTGGAAGAGGAATTCAATTAAAGAAAAAAAATATCTTGTTGCAGTGGAGGTCTGTCCTAGTAAAAGCTTCTGGAACATGCATCTGTAGTTTCCCTCAATGCACGACTGGGCTTTTTTATTTATGTGTTATTTCTTATCCACTTCTTTATTATAAGTATGGACAAAACCAGCAAGTTTTTAGCTGATAATTTGACTATACTGATGTTTGTTATTTTTTATTATTGGCAAATAACTAGAATTATTACTATTTTTCAACCTTTATGTAATTTAAACCATTCACTTATTTGTCCATAATTTCTTGATAATGATTTTATTCATATAACATTATTTCTGCTATTTGATTGAATGAGAAACTTTCAGAAGACAACGAAGTTAAAGCATAGTTAATTTTAATGACATGCTTTTTAGACCAAACCCAGCTAAAGAATACTGTTGGACTGGAATCACCTAGTCCAACATCAATATATGTTGGATCAAGAGATCCCCAGCCCACATGATTCACTCTCAGAAATTCTCTGAAGTACAAATTTTGAGAAAATCAGAGTTTTCTTATCATGTGATGCAACTCAAGCGTAATTCTTTGTCTGCAAACACATAATTTCTTTACATAGATACCATTCCCAGTGATAACTTCAAAGAGAATTTTTTTAATGAAGGAAAAGATAGATTTGCACATAGTTGCAATACAGCTCTTTGGAATTTGAACACACATTAATAAAAAACTCAATTTTTCACTTCCAGTCAGCTGTGCAGCAGTTACTGATGGAAAGAAAACAGTAAATCACTTCCAGACACTATTACTTGGAGCAATGATAGGCTGTTTCTGAAAGCTAAATTCAATAGCCATGAAAGCAAATGTAATTAAAACTCCATTTTCTTCACACATTCAAGCACAATTCTCTGCTCTACCTGCAACGTTAGCAAACTAAGTTTGGTGCCAATTTCCCAAACAGATTTACGATAAACACATCTTACCCATCCCAGGAAATAGTAAAAGAACTGAAAAGATAAAATAAATAAATAACTTGAAAGCCTAACCCACTATCTTCTTGCCCTGGCATTTGATTAGAACACATAGGACGTTCTACACTCCTGCCCTGGGCAACAAGTACAGTCTCTTGTGAACACTTACATCACGGCGTAAAATCAGGTCTCCATCTTGCTGAATGAAGACTTATTTGCACAAAGCAGACTGAGGACTACATAAGAACAAGGGTAAGCTTTTCCTTATGCCAGTCAGTCATGTAATGCACTTCATACGTGTCTTAAGTCTTGCCAAATCTACCATCTCTTAACATTATAAAAGATCAGCATTGTCTCCTGTGGCACTGCGCTGCACATTTGGTGGCCAACACTCATTCTCACTCATGAGAAATGGGTCTGAAGAGACACAAAAGACTTGGAGAATTCTCCCCTTTCTTGTACCACTACAAAAATCAAGGAATAACTTCACCTTTGGGCTGACAGCTGCAGTGGATACCGATCAATATAGATCACAGTTTAGCATTGCAAAGTTAGTGAAGTGTCAACTATTTCTTCTGCATTGCACCACAAGCATATCAGACAGTGAGGAAACATACGACCTCATTGGCTTTTAAATAGTAGAAAGGAATACTATTACCTGACTTTGTTAATGCCACTATTTATGGGAAGATGAGACATAAGCATCTGTAAGGAGCGTTTTCCCTCAAAGATATTGGCAAGATAACAAAAATATTTAGTACCTAATCTTGGGAAAAAAAAAATTAAATTTAATGTTAGCTGAATAACTTCCTTACATGACTGGACTACAGGTTTTCAAAGAAAATTTAGAGCACTGGAAGTTTAAAACTTTGTACCATACCTAGCACAAAGCAGGCTACAGATACAGGTGAGGATTTAAATACTGTTCAGTTTGAATTGCTGAAATTGATGAATTGATCTCCTGAAGTTAAGAGCATTTGGCATTACTTAATGCTGAGAAAAGGGTAGAATTATGGCAATAGTTTTGTGCTAGTCATTTAGTGGAGAACAACATGTATAATGCAAATAATTTCTTAGTAATTAGTAATTGCAATACCATTATCGTGTTTACAGCTTCAACACAAGTAGCATAAGTTCACCCACACTTTGTAGCTGGAAGTTTATTAAATGTAAGATCAATAGATAATAGGATCTGACTTCATTTAAAAATAATCTAATGATTCCTCACATTAATGCTTATCTTCAGAAACAGCATTTTTATGATTAAATTAGTTCTATATTTATCATTAAAAGTACGTTAAATTATTATTGAAAACATTAAACCTCAAAGTATTTGGGTGGGGGGCTGTGCTTTGTTTTAAACTGAACATAAAGGACATAATATATCCTTTATGTTTAAGACCTTACAGATTTTCCAACGAGAGCAGCAGTGAGGCACGCACTAAATAATGGAGAAGATAACTAAAACTAACAGAAGGCAAGAACTGGATGCTGTGACAGACCTCTCCAGTGAGCATGATGGGTTTCCAGAAAGCCTCCTCCAGCAAACCTGGTCTGAACCCCTACCTAGATAGGTATGATTCTTTATAACGTCTGTTTATTCATATTTCTTCTAACAACAAAAGCATGCAAATATACCAGGTCCTTACTAGAAGGACCTAGATATAAAAAGATTGAACACCTTAAAATCAGTAAGTGAAAGCAGCTCTTATTTCCCAAGGCTCTCCCTAGCTGGATTCATTCCCTTCCTGTAGGCTTTGCATCGTCTAGAAAAAGAGACAGTGGCATAGCAACGTACTCAAAAGCAGTCACTGTCTCTAAAGTGATCTGCTGGGTTTAAGGCAAATGCAACACAATTGTAAACATTCCCAGTTTTGAAGTGGAACAGCAATGCTGGGAAATTGTTATTGCCCATTTTCTTATCTACTGTGGTCCCAGGGAAACATGCATACAAAATACAAAAGCAAGAGATTAAGCTGGAATTCCTCCATTTAGGTCTACACCTACTTGCTTGAATAGTGCTACCTTCCACATGTAGAAAATATATAGCTTTCATTATGCCACTACGAAAGCAGAAATATGGTTAAGCATCAATATGTTGATACTTGAGTTCCAGAAATCCAAGCTGACCTCTGGTAGGTTTATGTAATTAATAAAACCAGCTGTAAGTTATTGTTCTTTGAAGCATTCTGGTTGACATCGCAGGATAATGCTTTGTAACACGCTGGGCACAGAAACAAGGAATCAGGCGTAACAGAAAATATTGTCAGACCAACTCCTAATTGAAGAACAGTACAATTTTTTTTCCTTTGAAGTCATATTTA
>VZTV01030874.1:0-11918 GCA_013400875.1 Anhinga rufa
TCAGGTGTGTCAACTGCACGGCTATCTTGCTGTCAAATCTGCCCACATATGCCTCCAGCAGCTTAAAATCTGGATTTGCAGTCTTAAGTAAGGTCCGTTTCATTGCATGTAGTTTAAGGAACCTGGCTGCAAGTGCTTTTTGTTCTAATTCATTTAGTTTGAATGCTTGCATGATAAATGAAGATCATTCCTGCTTTATTGTGCTATGGGACAGCCCTTATGTACTCTATTAACTGGGAAGTTATTTTGTAGAAAAGGGAGATTAGCTTTGTATTGCTGCTATGTTTAGGCTGTTAGATCACTTAATATAAATTATTCTGCCAGTTCAGCTTACTAAGGAAGGGAAGATTATTTTTGGCTGCTGAACTAAAGAGGTATTGTTCAGGCATACATAACGTGTTAGCTTGAATAGCCTTGTCATAACAAGCTCTTTAAAAGCTCTCCTGGTCCTGCAAACTAATTAATTTCTCACCCATTTGCCTGTAAGGCCTAGATTTACAAAGGAATTTAGGCATGTTTCTTTTTTAGGAGGAACTTAAATTTACATGCCCACCGGAACAGTTTATAAAGCTGCTTCTCTCGAGCTAATTAGACACCATGGTTTTTACGTTGGTTTACTCAGACACTTAATTTCTTGTTCTGTTGCTTCTTTCTTCTGTTTCATAGAAAACTTGCTGTTGTGCCTAAATTGAAGGGAACGGCACTTCTTGAAGGTAATTAGGGGTTTACGGATTAGACAGTCTCATGCTGTACTTGTCTTTGCCCTTTAAAGAGTCCAAGAAAAAAAGAATTTGAGCAATTTTACAACACAGTCCAGCACAACAAATAAGAGTAGTAGGTATTACCCATTCCAATAGTGAAGAGGCTCTGCCTTGGGTTTGATCCCCCAAGAATTACTTGTGTTTTGCACAACCATGTGCCTCTGCAGTGTCAGGAACTAGCATTAAACCTCAGACTGCTTTCTACTCTTTTTTCCTACACGTTGTCCTCCATCAGAGATGGCTCCTACTCTTGTGAGGTCTTGCATCTTGTGCTGCAAGGTGGTATATTCAACAGGAAGACCCGCTCCAAACATGTCTATAGGCTGGTTTTCAGGCCAGTGCTTGTAACTTGCCTGGACCCTCTGCTGACTGCTTACATTTCAGGCAAGAGCTTTTATCACTAAAATACCATGTAAAGAGTAGCTATTCTTGTGGTTGTTTTGAGAAATACTCGTCTGTACTTAAGTCCACAAGGTACAGCTTGAAACTCTTCCTGGATTAGATTTTAATCTCTTAAATGCCTGTCCCAGTGCTGTGGATGGTTGAATAAAATCCAGAGAAATGGCAGAATTTCCTATAAATCCTTCCTGTCATTGTGCCTAGATCAGGAGATAGGAAGCCCTGTACTGTACTGGCTGTTGCAGATCCGATGCTTTGGCATCAAACTCTTCCCTCCGCAAAGGATACCCTACAGAACAACTAACGTGATGCATCTGTGCATCTGCTATCTGTTGTGCATGGGGGAAAAAAAGTTACCCTTTTTTTTTCCCCGTACATCTTGCATTATTCGATCTGTTCCTAGTCTTGCTTTCTACTTCAGATGTGTGGGGCTGTTTCTCTGGAATCTGCAGCCCGTCTGGGTTCCAGTTCAGCAGGAATACGTTCCTGTTTGACTCACCCCTGACATCTTGATAGAAACCAAGAAGAACGATTTTTATCTTTATTGTTGCAGGGGATGGAATACTGGAATTAGTTCTGGGAATAGCCTGTTTATTTTGGAAAGGGGGGCCAATAAGTGGCCTTTGATTTTGAAAAGGAGCTTGTATGAGAATGGCATTCTTATACACCCATCTTCTTTTTGAATTGCATACATGCTCACGATTTGAAATGATCTCAGGCAGCTGATTTGTCAAATAGGTCCAGACTTAGGAACACATTTTTATACAGCTTATTCTAGAGCTGCAAAAAACAAGTGTGTTGCCCTTTGGATCTTGAATCGACAATACAGTACAAAGAAAATAAAGCAAGCTTCAGCAACAGGGAATTTTGTTTTGGTTTTGTTTGTTTGGTTTGGGTTTTTATCAACCTTTCCAACCGAGGCTGAGCACAGAACCCATCTCTGCTTTTTTGCCTATCTCTTTCTTTGGAGCCTCCTGCATTTAGAGCCACAAGGTGACAGATCAGCACAGCGCACACATCCAAACTCTTATAGCACAAATCTCGTGGCTTTCCTGCCTTGAGGCTCCTCGCTTGTTTTCCTCAAGACTTGTGGCAGGCTTAGGCTCCTCTTGGCATCAAGACTGGTCCTAGCCTGTGCTTTGGGCTCGGTTTAGTAATGAAGAGGGGAGGAGGAAGGCCTTTCCTGCCCAGTTCCACAACACGTGGCCACTGCTTGGCCTTGGCACATGCATCTTGCCACATCTCTTTGGTAAGACATGCAAATCACCATGTTGCATGCACTCTCATCCAAGTAGAAGGGAGATAATTCAGCTCTGCAGCATCTCTATATCTGGAATGGGAAAGGCAGCAAAACCTTAGATATCTTGCACTGAAAAGCACCATCTACTTAATTGCATGGTGTCTTATAATTTGAACAGTGATCTGCAGTGATCAATTATCAGTTGTCCGTGAGGAATTAGTTCATAGAAATGTAGCATGATGTGCCCTTGGACCCAGAGAAGTGTCTTGAATGTTACCTGGCTTTGTGAAATTACGCACATCTTGGAATGTGAGTAAATTCCTAAAACTTACCATTTAATTGCAAAGTTTCTAATAACTTGATGCAGAGCAAAATACCTTGTTTTGCTGTTAAAGCTGAAAGCACAGGAAATAGAGTGCTACGCTTTTTCTTAAGGAAGATTCAGCAAACCTAGAGGTAACATGAAAAAGTTTCCTATCTGGGATTTAAGAGAAACAGAATCTAATCAAATAAATAATACTGAGTATTCGTATTTTCTGACTCAAGGCTGAAAGCACGAAGCTGGGGGAAGGCGAGGGGAGAAAAGACCATCCCCAATATGTCTGCAAGCATGCATTGCCTAAGTAAAGTTCACAAGTGTCCTGCCTCAGATTCTTGTGTTTGTTGTATTACATCATTTAAAAAATAAACGGTTGATTGCGTAGGGGTTGGTTTAAAGTATTTTAAAGTCTCTGGTCAGTAAGGGACTTGAGGGCAGGCCTCCAAGACCACATGTACGGCACTTACTAGCATCTGTGGCACATACTGATTCCTGTTTTGTCACCTCTGCTAAGAATGCTCCAAACCTTTGCAAACAAAGCTGCAAATGCTACACAGAGTTTGCATTAAAAAGGTCTGAAACAGCAGTTGAAATCTAAGAAGAAAGTTTGTGCTGCTGGCTGCATGTGTGGTGCTTATCTCTACTTCATTGTCCACAACTGTAAATTCTGAAAAGCAGTTTTTCCTTAAGGTAATTTGAGGGTTTTATGGAAGAGAAGGAAGTCCTACACATGGATTAAGGGGCAGCCTGGGAGGAGGTAAGATGGGAGAGGAAATTAAAGAGCGGTACTCCTCTACGCTGCCCGCCCATGGGGACACTTATTTTTCACAGAGGGACTTTTTGCAATATAACTTATCCTATTTACAAAGGGGAGCAAGAAAAGGAAAATAATGTGCAAAAGGATCCACGCTAGGGACTCCTCATAACTGCTATTCCAAGATTTTTCCCCTGCAAGACAGATTCCAAAATGTATCAGGCCTTGAGTAGAAGTTGTTTCCTTTAAATTGAGTTAATGAAGGAAACTCATACTGACAGCAGTAGAAACTTGGAGTTATATATTCAGCAGATAGTAAGAGCTGTATTTTTTATGTTTGTTTTAAATTTGGAAGGAAAATGAACCGGTTGCTTAAGTTAATGTACAACATAGTATTTGCATATAGGATGGTGATTATATTTGGATAAGGATTAAGCCGATGAAGGAAAATTCATATAACACACCCCAGATGACGTAAAGCGGATGTTCCGAATTATAGACCCAGAGACAGTGTAAGTGGTCTGTGGAACTGTATTAAATAGTAAAATCAAACTTGTAAATTAAGCTTGATTAGTTCATGTTCCTCAAGAAACTGAGGTTGACGTTTGTCCAAAAGGTTTTGGAACGATTGGCACAGAAAAGCAGAAGATCTGGCAAAAATAATTCCCTGCAAATAGCAAAGTTAGTGTGTTTTTTCTCCTTTGTGCAGCTGTCAGGAAAGTCCACTGTTGGAAGAAGTCGCTCTTAGAGGATTCGGCCATTATTACTCACTTTTGAAGAGTTTATGATGGCCCAGTACAGGCCATAAATACATAAATAGACGGTCAACAGTAATAATTCATAAAGTACAGCTTGGTCCTATAAAATGGTGTTAACAGTACGAATTAACATAATGTGGTGGTTTCTTGGGTGATTGACTCTTCAAACCATGGAGCTTTGTAAATGTTCCTACATGATCTTACAGGTTTTCAGTAAAGCTGTCCTCTGGGGTGTCTTCTGTAGTTCATACAGCATTAAACACATTTGGGGTTTTAGCACTTTAGGATACAAGTAGTTGGCCAAATGGAGCCCGGAGTTGTGATAAAATAATTGCTTCAGCCTTTGGTTAAACATCTGTATTGCTCGTGAGCGTGCCTGACAGCTGTGATTTATCCTTTCCTTCTTTTATAGTGATCGACACCATACATCCAGTGCAATTCCCGTTCCAAAGAGACAGAGCTCCAGCTTCGGCAGATTGGATATTGGCTTTTCCAGTGGGCTTCCTTCTCCAGATAAAGGACTCCGAAAACGAGCCAGCACGGGAAACGAGAGACTACAGTACAAAACTCCTCCTCCTAGTTACAACTCCGCTTTAACACAGCCCGTTGCCATCACAGCCCACGTAGGAGAGTTAGATAAAAAACCTGGATCCATATCTTCCTCCTTGGATACCTCTATGGACTCCTCGAAAGGAAATACCAAGAAAGGCGAGGACTTGTGCAGCAGTTTAAATGGAGAGAACGGGAGCCTAAACAATACCCAAGACCGGCAGGAGTCTTTCCTAGGACATTCTAGTGCAATAAATGGGGCGTTTCTGCCTGGTGAGTGCTCTGGCACTGCAAGCAACGAGCAGCCCTGTGAGTTTCGACCCTCGCTCGGCCCTGTCCTTTGCTGCACTGTGGAGCAAGCGGAGGAGATCATGGGGATGGAAGCGACGGGGTTCAGCACGGGAGATCAGCTAGAAGACTTTAACTCCATCCCGGTGGAGCACGCCGTGGCGGTGGAGTGTGATGAACAAGTCCTAGGGGAGTTTGAGGAGTTCTCTCGAAGGATCTATGCACTGAACGAAAACATGTCCAGCTTCCGCAGACCGCGTAAAAGTTCGGACAAGTGAGCTTGGACAGGGATTTGATAGCAGTCATTGAGGTGAAATCAGTGATCTGGAATAGAGATAAAATTGCACTTATTCTTTATATTAATTATAAAAAAAAAAAAAAGCTAAAGCTATTCCTATGGTGTTAGACAAATGGACTTGAGCACGATAACACAGGATCATGGTATGTTCACGGCCCAGGTAAATTTTGATTCTGCTTCCAGTCCTCTTATGTCTGGTATTTATAATCCGTTGGAAATATTTTTTTTAGACATTGGAATCCATTTATAAAAGCTTTCCTGGAAACAACTTCTAGTGCTGATCAGGCCCTTCTGTGAATAATTTGTTAATTATTATTTAGAGTTAAATTTATTTTAATCTTTTCAGAAGAAAAAAAAGTTAATTTAAAAATACATTTATGGCAAGACCTCTTTACCTTCTCCCATGTACTCCTGTGTTTTCTTGAGCAAGGTAGTCAGCGTTACAGAAATACCATGAATTTGTTACAGTCGGACAGCTTTCTCTTGGCTGTGCTCTTGTAGCCTTTGAAGTTCTAGTTTGCACTGATGGGTCTTCAGCTGGTGGTGTAAACTTGCCAGAGAATGAGCACCTGTGTGATATCTGCAGTTTCCTTGCACCTGATTAATCAGAAATGACATTTTTTTTCCCCTCCTTTCCCCTATTCTCACTGTTCCCACCAGTAGAAGCCTTGAGGGCTAAATCCCCTCTAAGGTTTCTTAGAAAAGTCTCAGCCTGACCATTCCCGCTTCAGTTGGGCGCAGCCCTCATCAGCAGAGACCTAACGACCCTAAGTGGGGTTCAGCTGCCACCCTCTGAGGTGTCTAACGGGGACGGTGTGCTGTGAAGCACTTCACAGGCATCTTCATAAAAACCCAGACTGAAAATACAGTCAGCACTTTGGAATTGGGCAAATTTATGGAATCGCTCCCCCCTCTGTAGAAAGGAGGCACCTAACGTTATTCAACTAAAATTAATATCCTTTTAACCATCTGTACTTTAAAGGAAGAACCTTCCAGCGGTTTGCTGGAGGTGCGGTTTGCTGTTAGGTAGGTTACCACTGGCACATGTGTTCAGCTGCACTAATGGGAAAGCAATTTGCAGCCTGCTTTGTGATTCCTGGTATTTGTTTCAGTTTGGATTTCATTACTCTTGCTTTCTATATTGTATACCCAAGAATTTGGGCTCGGTTGTGAGCTCTCAAATATAAAAATATATAGCAGAATAAAAAACACTTCATCATGCCTGGCTTTTTTTTCCCCTCCCTGGTCTATGCTTTCTTTTGAACCAATGACCTAGTCTTTTTCCTAACTTCACCGTAAGGCTAGCCTAAATTAACTTTTTAAAACGTGGATATGTGTAATCTCAGCTATCTGTTGTCAAAACAAGACGTGTATGTGAGAACCAATATACATAATAGCACTGTTCTAGAATACGCATTTTTCCATTGTATTTAAAATTATATTCGCATTTCTTCTGTTAGCTTTTAACGGTTGTGCCTGCGATTGAGTTGTTGGATTGAGCCTTTCTACAGCGATTCGCTATCTTTGGTCTGACCCAGCACGATGTGCTAGACGGAAGCACTCGGAAGGAGAGACCTCAATTCCGTAAGGCGTTGAACGTGATTCCAGGTGCAAACTTAGGCATGAAGTTGGACACGTTCATGAGTATCTTCACCCCCAAATAAGCTCCTCTGTTCCAACCTTAGGAAAGGCTTCCCTAAAAGAAATGCTGCAGCAGCTTAAAGCACTGCCATCATCTTTGAGAAGAGATAGGTAGGAAATCCTCTCTGTGCTTTGGCATCCTGAGAGCCAGAAATTAACACCTGAAAGCATAGCACTTACTAATGAAGCAGGCATAAGATACTCTGTCCTGGGGCTATGTCTTGCCCTCTTCTGCTACTGGTTATAATTTTAGGTGAAATTGGGTAACGCTGAGTCAGTCGTGCAGCCTGCGGGATGGGATCTGGCACGCTCATTTTCCTCTCTAACAAAGGCTTGTGTGTGGTGGTGACTTTTCAAAGCAACCCAAAGAGTAGTTGTGAAGTCGCTATGTTTTGTAGGCAAACACGGAGCGTCTCAGTGCAATTAAGCGACATGTGAAATTAGGTTCGTCGAGCATCAGCGGGACTTTGGATTTTTTTTTTTTCGTTAGTTGCATATTTTCTCAGGTTGCACCCGACCAAATGAAGTCTAGTTTTCCTCCCTGATGTTGTGTTGCTGTTCCTGTTTGAGCCCTGTAATTGTTAATGTGTCAAACACGATAGCTGATTTCTGCATCTGTTGCACAAAGCTTCTTTGACGGGCTTTCTATGGGTGTATCTTTAGCAGGCCTTGAATTGTCCCCAAGTTTCTCTTCCAATTTCATCGCTTTCCCTATAGAAGGTGGTGTGAAGGGGGGACAGCGTCGTAGGGCCAATTAAAGCATTGGCAAACCTCTCGTTGCGGTGAGGATGGGGGATCGTACAGACTGCAGCCACCTCACAGCTTTCTTTTTCGTGATTGTTCCCCCCCCGCCCCGCCGTAAATTACATTGAAAATAGCGTAGTGGGAGAGAAACAAATAGTTGGTTTGAAGGTGAGATGATATATCACAGTGTGCTTTAAACTGTCAAGAGCCTTTCAGTTCCTGCACAGCTGTGACGCTGTTAAATGTCTGCAAATGTCTTCAAGTGGAGAAAACATTTCATTGCAATCTTTTCTCCCCTCACTAGGAATTCCTAAGATTTTTGAGAATATTAGTTTTGGAAGATCATATCCCAGTATATTTTTATAGCAAGCACAACAGCATTGGCTTATCCTTGCTTGACCAGGTATTTAAAATAAGCAAAACCAGAATATCCCATAGTAAATGACACATTAAAACTATGTTGGTAATTGCGGGAAAGCTCATCTGTATTTATAAAATAAAACTGATTAGTATCTCTCAACTTGTGTGTCTTCTCTTCATGTCTCCTTCGCGTTTGTTTTCTTTACAAGCCTGATGTGAGCCACAGTTCTCTCCCCAGCCCCTCCCCAAACTCTTTGGCTTGTTGTTCATCGCGCCCAAATGTGAATATTTGGGCAAGAAGGGTTTGCTAGAAGATCTTGACTGCCTTGTTGGCTCTGAATCCTGTTTCACATGAGATGGTACCGCAGTTGTCTTTCACGCACCTTCCAAAAAGGTGGCGCGCAGCTGGAAAAACAGCGTACGGTGGGGCTGGGAGACAGCTGGACTTGCAGAACTTTTACGGACAGTGGAAAGGCCGTGTTGCCTCATCAGGGAGGCATTGCTACTCATCCAGCACCTCCTGTGATCCCACCTAATAAGCAACATATGTCTGCCTAAAAAGTTTATGTTCCCCTTGAACAGGAGCCGACTGCACACATCTTGGGAGGAGACTGTCCACGACACGGAGTCGCTGGTGGGAAGCATGACGTGAAGAGCTACAGGGACGCTCCAGGCATCATCAGTGCAACAGGTTTGGGGGTTTGGGGTTTTTTTTCTCTTTTCTCCCACCTAATGTGTCTGTCGGCAGAGAGTAACGCCAACTGTGTCGTCCCGGAGCTGAAGTGGGAAGATAACAGGAGAGAAATTTTACTTTAAGCTGTTTTGCAACATCGAACGGCTTTATTGAAATATGCGTTAAAGGGAAGAATAAGCTCTGAATGAGAAAGGTTTGTATTGAAATGTGGCTGGAGGTGCTGAGAGAGGACTTGTACCTCATTTTGTCACCTTTCAAATGGCCACAGGGGGTGTTTCTCCTTGGTTTCTGGGTTTTGACCTTTTCCAGGTGGAGGTGTTTGAATGTGCTCTGTCTCCTCTGAATTGGTCTGGTGTCTTTGGGCAGCCGTGAGCCCCTCCTGTCTGCAAGCAAGGAGGTCTGAACCCCAGGTGAAAAAAGGACTGTAATTTCCCAGGAGGAAAAAAGGAAAAGAAAAAAAATCTAAGACTTCTTTTAATTGCTGGTTATTTTGATGTCAGCTTATTTTGTATATGGCAGAATGCAACATCGTTTCACAATTTTTCATTAAACAGTATGAAAGCTTTTTTCCACTAAGTAATTGGTTGTCAGTCGTCAGCTCTGCTGCTGGTGAAATTTGTCCTGCGTGTATCGCACTGACTAGCTTGACGATCAATCTGTTGGACTCTTCATTCTAACTTTATGACGTTACTTTTAATGGCTTGTTTTGATAAAACCACACTTGAAATTCTGAACTTCTGACTTCTGAAACAGCCGTATCCATTCTGGTCTGGATTTTTTTTGGTTTTAGCAGGAACAAAAAGTCCCTTTTTGTCTTGCAGTGACTTGTTAGAAGAAACTAAAGTACTGGCCATCAAAAAAATAAAAGAAAAAAAGATTAAAATTTTGAAAAAGATAAAATGTTTTCTGGTAATTGGGTATTACAAGGGTTTCATTGACACGGGGCCATTAAGGCTTGAATTGGCTCGAGTAACCCCCGTGAACTGGCACCGCTTCCCCCAGCTACAGCGAGCAGACGCACTCTGCCCTTGCCCAGGGGAAGCGCTCTCCCAAGAACGTGAGCGGAGCAGAACGTGCCCTGTGTTTTCTGCCGTGCCTCCGAGCCTGGAGAGCCAGCCAGCTCTTGCAGGAGCGCGGGGCAGCAGCCCTCAGCCTGGTGCTGAGCGCCTGTATTGATTACCCACGGTAACCGAAACAAGTTCAGGCTGTTTATTTAGGCGAAACTAAACGTAGTTTCCTTGGCTGGGCAGAGGTGAGATGGGGAATAAATCTAACACTTGCTGTAATTATTGATTATTTTTTTTTGGCCTTTTGGCAGCAGCGCTCTGGCTTTCCGTCATGTGTCCACCTGCCAGCAGTGGCACGCGGTCTGCGTGCCGGTGCCAGAGGCGTCGTGTAATTGCAGCAGCCGGCCCTCAGCTCCTGCAAGGTACCTGTCAGAAGGGATTTGTGCTGTTAGCTCACTTGCAGGCAGCGCCAGCATAAGACCTTCATCCCGGTTTTGTGAGAGGGATAACGCTCTTCAACGACTATCACTGAAAGCAGCTAATGCCTTTTGCTGATGGCGCTTGAAATGCGAGCCGAGCCCAAACTGCTTGAGTCAATCTTGTCAGCTGTCCTACAATATGTCTCTGTTAAAAAAGAGTTTGCAGATCAGGTTGCACGCTCACATCTCAAGTGTTAAACTGCAATCACGGATAACTCCTAATGGGCAACTCCCAAAGTGCTGTAGCACATTAATGCTGGTATAAGCAGATCTATAAACGTAGAACGGTCCCAGCTGGCAAAAAAAAAATTCATATTAAATGTCTGTATTTTTTGAATAGCGTAATATGGTAGTTCAGTCAATTAAGCTGCATGTGCGCGAGAAGCTGGGGAGCTTGAACCTGTGGTTGGTACAGGTGGAAAACCTGCCAGCCCGGCCGTCGTGCTTCTGCCGCTGCCAGGCACGCGGGCCCGGGCGAGGGGGCTGCACCCCACGGACGGGACGGGCAGAAGAAATCCGGCTGTCGAGGGGAAGTTTCTCTTTCCATCTTTCTTCTTATAGAAGGTGGCTGATCAGGGCAGCGTGGTGCGATGGTCGGGTTACCCATGCCTACCCGTTAGAAAGGGTCTTGGTGGAGTTTGGGGTTGTCTTCTGTTTCATCTGACCTGGCTAGCCCTGCTCAGAACGTGGCTTCTGGGTTTGGAAATAATTTTCTCGTATTAATCTTATCCCTGTAATTTTGCAATGATGGTGAAATTTCACTGCAACCTGATAACATCCTCCATGGTTTTTACTGGAGGCAGGAGTGCTCTGGCAGAAACAGAGGACCCTTACGTGCATCTGTCTCCCATGGCTTTGGTTGTACGTGCCCTGTGCGGGTCCGAGGGAGCGATTCCTCGAGGGGAGCTTGGGCATCTGACAGACACAGTGCAGATGTTTTGATAACATCTCAGCTTTGTGGTAGTCTCACAGAGTCCCTCCTTTCTTTCACAGATGTTTAAACTTATGCTGGAAGGAGTGGCAATAAACCAAGTTCACCTCTAAGTTGGTCCCGACACAGCTCCCCCCGTGCCTTGATGACTGATCTGAAAGACAACGAGGATTCCCGTTAATGGAGCACTGTGCTTCTGGCCACAGCTTAACGCCTGTCTCTGAGAGAGCTGCGATCAAATATACCTGGTTTTAAAGATCTCTGGGCAGTTACAGCTCTGGGTCTGGAGGAGTCTGAGCTTTTAGCACTGCCATTGCTAGTTTTACTCAGCTCCAGAAGCGCGCTGGGGTTCCTCTGAGATGCCAAACGCCAGCCCTTTGCAGCAGGCAGAGATGCTTTCTGCTATATTGCAATATCTCATAGAATCATTTAGATTGGAAAAGACCTCGAGTATCATCAAATCCAACCCCCAGCCCAACACCCCCAGGCCTCCCAAACCATGTCCCCAAGGGCCACGTCTGCACGGTGTTTGAACACCCCCAGGGACGGTGACTCCCCCACCGCTCTGGGCAGCCTGTGCCAGGGCCTGACCGCTCTGGCAGGGAAGGCATTTTCCCTCATACCCAACCTAAACCTCCCCTGACGCAGCTTGAGGCCGTTTCCCCTCGTCCCATCACCAGTGACTGGGGAGAAGAG
>VZTV01030874.1:12019-46408 GCA_013400875.1 Anhinga rufa
CAGCCGCTGTCAGCCAGCACCCCCAGGCCCTTCTCCGCCGGGCAGCTCCAGCCACTCTTCCCCCAGCCTGTGGCGGTGCCTGGGGTTGGTGTGACCCAAGGGCAGGACCCGGCACTCGGCCTTGTTGAACCTCACACAACTGACCTCGGCCCATGGATCCAGCCTGTCCAGGTCCCTCTGCAGAGCCTGCCTGCCCTCCAGCAGATTGACACTCCCACCTAATTTTGCACAGCAAAATTGCACTCCCACCAGTCTGCACAGCATCAGCGTCCTGTTCCTTCACTTCAAAACCAAAACACTGGTTGCAATGCTGTTTTGGGGTTTCCCCCCCCCCCNCCCCCCCCCCCCCACGCGTTCCCTACAGATAACGCTCCAGCAGTGAATGCAGAGCTGAGCGGCTACGGGGGAGCTACAGGTCCCTCCTTAGGACCTCCCTGCGATTGCCTTGGGGTGGGCGTCGCGTCGGAGGAGCGTGTGTAGTGAGATGGATTAACAGGAGGAGTTTCAGCTGCTGTGCTGGAATTAAAAAACACCTTTCTGGGAGCAAATAAAGGTAATGGCACACCGGTTGTAAGGGCGATCAGGGCAATGCGCAAGCACAGCACCTCTCCTGGTGATCAGAAACACGGATCTGTGATTCTGGCTGCAAGATATTTGGTTTGAAGAGCAGGAACGTGACTCTTCCTTGGCAACAAGCTGTTCGTCCCCTGTCGCAGAGGGGTGCTGCACATACAGCAGCTGTGCTGGTGCACGTACAACAAGGTTGTGATGCATGTTCCGGCAGGACACCTTCAGTTCCCATGCAAGAAAAGGACAAAAGCAACAGGATGGTGGCTTCCTGCAGTCCAGAAAACCCTTATTTAAAACATTGGCAGGCTGAAGGAGAGCTGGGAAGGTCTGAAAACGTTCCCTATTTTCTGTTTCTCAAGTCACATTTGTAACAAAAAAAAAAAAAGTGAATTAATTTGTTTCAGAAAGAGGTTAATTTACTTCACGTATCTTCAGATGACCTTCAAAGGAGAGAGTGCCCTATGGATTCTGTAGGGCTTCTCCACCCATTCATGTCTGTCACCTCTCCTTTTTCTTCCTGTCATTAGCACTGGTTTATAAGAGGTGTTTGTAGCACAATTAATTACAAGCTCCACAGTTGGCAGGGCTCTACCAGCAGCTCTTAATAACAGATCTACCTGGATATTTCCCTCCTCCGATGTCTGCCAAACCACAAGCCATCAGCAAGGTTTAAGCATGTTCCCGTCAGCTGAAACCATAGGCTTGGTGCTGGAGTGAGAAATGAGCGTCGCGGTTGTGCAGAGCTGGTCATACGCCTGTAGAGCAACAGCTGAACGAGGAGCTCCAGCTGCGCGTGGACGAAGGGCAAGAGGCACTGAGAGGTTCTGCTCCGCAGATCTTCTGTGGAAGAGGTGTTTAACGTCCGTATAACTTTACGTGCTTTTTCACTGCCCATCTGTGTTTGCTAGAAGAGCGTGTGCCAATGGGCTGGGCTGAGATTTCAGGCTGGTCTTCCCAACCAGTTATACTGTATGGGCCACAGAGTTTTCCTCTAGTTTTTAGTGTATTATTTGCCAATTAAGCCACAATATTTCAGAAAAGCATGGAAATCCTTCCTAGGCCAGGAGATGGTCAGGAAGAGACAAGGACTATTCAGAGTATTAACTTGAGCAGCTAAAAACTCATCTTTGCAACCGCTGCATCTCATCATTTAATTCCCCGTTGAGCTCAAGCACGTCCAACCATGTTCCTGTTGCACCTTTATATCCTCTACTTAGTCTAGTTTTAACATCTAGCCTTTGGGTTTCATACTTGTCACCCTTTACTCCTTTTACAGCTCACCTTTCTAAGGCCCTGAGCACCGATACAGAGCAAGTGCAGCTCCACAACTGCGGCAGCAAACTTTACCTTTGCCTCCATGTGTATCTTTAATAACCTTTTCCCCTGTGCTCGCAGGAAATGCTCTCATGCTGGAGTAGGCGGAGGGCCTGGGTTGGCTTGGCTCCGGCTTGTTTTTATAGCGATAACTTTGTCAACAGGGCGTAGTGTGACAACACGAAGCGGTTGTTTGGCTACCCCTTCATCCACGGAGGAGACTTGCTAAATTGGGGTAGGATTTGTCCTGGGTGAGAAGTCCAAGATGCTGTCAGCTTTGCTGGGAACTGCAGGCTGCCGAAGAGGGAAGCTTTAATCCTCCCTGCCCTGACGTTAGCCAGATATCAGGCACTGGAGTTCGTGGGCTGATTAGCGTGGGCTTGCTCTGTGCAGCAAAGCTTCCAGCATTAATGAAAAGCGTTGCTGCCTCAAGCGAGTATTTGTCAAGCTGGGGACCAGCACGGTGGAGCAGCATTTTTCATGCTCTTTGGCTGAGCATCTCCGAGCCTTCGCCTCTGCTGTGATTTTCAGCATGAGATGAACAAGTAAAACAGATACCATCGACCCTTCCCTACCTGCCGAAGCAAAGGAGATCCAAGACTTTTCATCATTTTCATTAAAGGGTTATTAAGCACGGGAACAGGCTGCCCCGGGAAGTGGTTGAGGCACCATCCCTCGAGGTATTTAAAAGACATGGTGCTTAGGGACGTGGTTTAGTGGTAGACGTGGTAGCGTTAGATTAATGGTTGGACTTGATGATCTTAAGGGTCTTTTCCAAACTAAATGATCTCACCTTCTTCCCCAACAAAACCAGTGTAAAACAGGTGGTGGCTTCAGTCAGACCCACTATCCCTGACTTCCATTTTGGTACTGGTGTAGTTTGTGAGAGCGGAGTGAGCTGGAGGCCCGGGAATACAAACCACGCAAGCAGTCACCGAAACAGAGGAGGGAAGGGAGGCGGAGGGAAGGGAGACCGTGCAGTCTCCAAGGGGGATTCTCAATTACTTGGCTGGGGCAAGTGCTTCCAGCCTGCGCTGTTCCCCATGACTGGAAGCCAGAGGGATGGATGGACGAAGGGATGGAGGTGACCGGCTCCTCGTGCGGCTGAACGTTTGCAGGGAGGAGAAGAGGCTGCAAGTGCCCCGCAAACCCCATCCCTGACCTCGATAACTGCACTGGGGCCCGTGGCCGCGGTCCCCTAGATGCTTGCGTGTGCATGCACGTGCAAAGGTGAGGAAGCTCAATGTTTCCTCAAAGCAAATAAACATCTAATTTCATTGCTAGCTTCACAACAAACTGGTTAGAGAATTATGGGGGAGAGAGGGGAGCTTCGGTTTATGAATGAAGATTCTTTTTTTTTAAGACTCCAGTCCCATGACCTTTGGTTGGAGGAACCAAATTTCACCTTCATTTTCTCCAGGTATCTTCTGCATCCAGCTAACCATAAGAGGCTGTAAAGTCTCCGTGAGAAGGATTTAGGAGGAGATCTCAAGGAATGTGACATTAACTGGGGAGAACACCAAGGCTGCAGGTAATAACATTAGCGCCTAGCTCATAGGAACTTTAGCAAAGCCATTTATTTAGAGAAGGTGTGTATTTGCATCTGATTCTTGTCTTCTATTCTAGAATGACTTTAAAATCCAGAACATGACTTGTCCCTGGGATTTAAACTTCCACTTGGCATCCCCTTGGTAGGGTACCTTTTCTCATCCCTGTGTGATGGTATTCATTACCCCTTCTGCGGAGGCGAGCCCGTGCTGCCTGCTCTGCGTGCCCCGTGGGTGCTGCTCCGTGGTAGCAGTGAGCAAGGGGCAGCAGGAGAGGATCGGTTCTCACCCCACACTGCTTGGGATGGAGCATGAGAAACGAATGGAGAGCCCCAGCTTTCCGGTCCCGCCTCCCTGCTTCTGCCTGCATCTGGGCTGCGGAGAAAAGGGGAGAGATGGAAAGGCAGGCGCAAGCAGCCTGCAGCCCCTGACCAGGGGCAGAGCTGTGGCCACGTGCCTGGAAGGGAAGGTGTAAATTATCCCTCCTGCCTCTACACACCTCTCCTCTTGCATCCCGTGCTCCAGATTAATTCCTCTGCGTCTTTAGCCCAAGGCCGGGGAGCAAGAGCTTGTCTTCACCTGTGCGTGCTGAGTGTCTGGGAGAATGGGAATCCTGATTCTGCCTGGGACTTCAGGGTCCCAGAATGACACAAGTGGCAGTGATTTAGGCGTGCACTAACAGATGGATTTAGCCTCCCAACGCATCTGACTAGTCCTAAGCTCTTTGGGCAGCCTCTAATGAAGCATCCTCAGCCAAGGAAGCCCCGTGCAAAGTGGAAGAAGGTGCTGGGGAGAGGAGGAGGGGGCTCATCTCCAAGGTGTAGTAGGCTCGTGCAGTCTTAGCTGTTGTATTTGCACAGGGAAAAGTATAAATCAAGGCTGAACTGCTCTATATCTGGCCAATTTCAGTCTGGAGTTCCTGACAGGTGACCCCAGGGTACGGTTGCATGTTCTCAGTGCTTATTTTTGACATCGTAATCCAAATTGACATTCAGTGCTTGAATATACAATAAGTTCATTACAGCTAAACCCTCCAGCTCAGGGATTTCCTGTTGGTAAGTCTCGGAAAAATCAGGATTCCCAGTGGTATCGGGCTGAAAAGGTTTGCAGATAAAATTCAAGTTAGCAAGTTATGCCAAAATGTTTTTGGAGCCGAAGCAGAGCTGTATTTTGTGTCCAGCGCAGTGATGCCTTACCCGTCCTTGTTATTTGGGACTGGAGGTGGAGGCCCCTGCCCTGCACAGCTCCCAAACGGGGTCTCGGTGCTGCTCTCAAGGGGAGCTCATTAAAAAGCAGTGGATGAATCCACAATCCTATGGCTAAGCACGCGTGTGAATATTTTTCTGGAACCTAAACTATTGCCTTTCACATCCTAAAAAGCAAGAGGAAAATCTGCACAGCATCTTACCAAAACAGCCTGTGATCAGCCACGATAAACTCCACAAGCAGATAAGGCTTTAGATATCCCTGTTACCTCTATGAAAAGGACGTATCTCCCAATCTTCCCACGTCTACATGAGGGTTGCAACAGAGTGGGGTTACTGCTCAAGCCCTCGACCTGACCGCTAATAAGCTGTTATGATGAGGTGTGAACTTGGCCTGGGCCTTGTCCATGCCCGTCTGGCACATGGACAGCATCTCTGCTGCTTCCACCTCCTCCCCTCGATAAAACTGATACCTTATAAAAACACATACGGCTCTCTCCATCCGATGGGTCTCAGCTGGGATTTTCAAACTACTGGTGGAATTTGAAGCTGGTTTTCCAATGAGTGGAAAACTTTGTTGTGTCTCAAAGGGAAAACGTGAATTGGCTCTGTGTGGGAGTTGAGTGGTGGGAGAGGAGCTGAGAGGTTCCGCGTTGCAGGTGGAGCAAGAGTCAGGAGTGATGCTGTTACAAAAGAGACGCATCTCCTGCAAAGCGTTAACAAGAAAGGGTGCAAAGAGAGCAGGAAAGGTCTCATTTCTACACATCCACTGCCTTGTGGCAAGAAGAAATGCATGCACGCACAGCAGATGGTATATTATAGGAAAAAATTCAGACCTGTAGAAGTAGAAAATACTAGAGGAGAAAATCCAAGGACACAGTAATCCCTGCCGCTGGATAGTTCGAGAACAGGCAAAGACATATAGAGTAACCAGGACTGGAAGGGCCGGCTTGGAAGTTTGATTTGAGGTTGGCCAGGGTTTTCTCAGGAGAGTTTTTAATATCTCCAGAGATGGAGATCCCACAACCTGGAGCCCTGTTCCAGTGTTGGACCACCTTCTTGGGGGAAAGTATTTCTTAATGGGAATTTCTTATGTTTTAACTTGGGCCGTTGACTTACTTCCCATCACCGAGCATCTCCCAGGAGAGCCTCTCTCTCAGCTCCACACCGTCCCAGCTGGGGGCTGCAGACAGTGATAAAATCCCCCTTTGCCTTCTACTCTCATTGCACACCCAGCTCTCAGCCCCTCCTTTCATGCCCTGAGCTCCAGCTCCAACCAGCTTGGTGGCCTCACTGGGTTCTGTCACCATCTGCCTGGTACTGGGGAGTCCAAACTGGTCCCAGTTCCCTGTTTGACAAGTGCTAAATAGAAGGGAAGAATCACTTCACTGGCCCTGCTGGCTCCACTCCTGCTGCCACCACCCACAGCATGGTTGGTCTTCATTGCCCTAGGTCCTTGCCCCAAAAGCTCCGGCCCATTTCCATGTTCTCCGGCCCATCAGACCCCATCAGCCTGTGCTACACCATCCCTGGGAGACGTCCCATACCAGTGGGATCCTGTCTCAGCAACCGAGGGTGGTCTACACAGGCTTCTGAACTCCTTTCCAGCTCCGTGTTTTTGTTCATCCAAACCGCACGTATCCGTAATTCCCTAAGAATTCAATAAAAAGCTTGGGAAAAGGTTGCTATTATTTCCTCCCCCGGTGGTTTTTAAATTTTACACATCTTAAACCCAATTAATTTGCTAGTCACTGGAAGTGTAGCATCCTATATGGCTCCTGTGAGAAGAACACGTGATAAAAATAGGATTATCGCTTGCAAGAGCAGCACAATGGCACAAGAACAAATATGGTAACGTTTCCTTCTGAAGTGTGGGACCTTCTGGGGAGGATCAGACGCGAGCTCTGCAAAGAAAGCTATTAACCACCGGACTTGAAAACAATTCCTCGCTGTTGTCTGCTGTCTGCTTCTCTTGGTAGCTTTTTGTTATGACAAATGGCGCACGATTGCTTTTCCTACAGGCTTGTGTTTGTGTGGCTAAAGTGTCTAGAAGCAGCAGCTGAGGCGGAGAGCCTCTTTCCTCCTGGGGCTGCCTGGTCACCTCGAAGGGGATGGGGCTCTTCCTGGTGGCCATATCTAGCCTTTCTCTAGGATTTGGGGAGCAGAGGCTGCTGTGGAGTTTGGCAAGGGACGGATCCATAGGTGAGAGAGTCCTCCAAAGTTTGGTCTTTAAAAATGCCCTACAGGAATGAACAGAAATCTGCTATACCTAGAGACATAGACCTTCCCAGTCCAGACTGTTTCTGATGACTCAGAATAGATCTAGGTCTTCAAATTTCATATTTCTAGGACTCGTACATTCCCAAATTGTTCCTTCTCCCTGCCCCTGTGTCTTTCCCCCTTCTCTTCCCCAGCCATGTGAAGGGAAGAGGCTGCCGCTGCCAGGAAGGGAGCACCGACCTGCTGGTTCCCATAGCGTGGGGTGATGTCCAGTTGCTGCTGCAGCTATCGCCTTCGCTGGAGCATGGGCAGAGCAGGACCCTCTGTCCTCATCCGAGGTGGGACTGTGGAGGTTCCTCCTGGGTGGCACTCACTGCCCAAGGAGCCGCTGCTCATCTCTGAGGGAGGGGTGAGCTGAATGGGGGATCTGGTGTGCCAGAGGGTGGCAATGATCCAGGTGCTGGGTCCCTCCCCGTCTTGCACCTCTCAGCCAAGGTGGAAAGAAAACTGTTGAGGTTAGCTGCAACCTTGCAGGTTTTTGGTTCTGGGGAGCTGGAGCATCCCTCCCACATAACCAGCATGTTGCTCTTACTGGCTGCCTTCCCTATGGCTATAGGGGAGGAAAAATAAGGGTGAGTTTCCACCCCGTTATGTTCCTCAGCAAAAAGCTTGGAGTCCTTTGCAAGGCAGAACATTTCCCAACAGGATCAGCCAGGCTTTCTGCTTGCGTGCACCATACACCGACGCCTCCGCCTTTCTGAGAACTACCATCCCTGTACCTTGGGGAATCCAGGACTCGCATCGGAGGGGTGCAGTTTGTGCACTCAGCTATAATTTAAACCCTGACCCTGGGGAAGTCAGAGCCAAGGACACTGGCTGGTGCCACACTGCTCAGGTGACAGGCTGTAGGGAGAGGGATGGGCTGGAAACAGGAATTTGGTTCAGCTCCATCATGTTTCCATTGGGTCTCAGTTTATAAATAGTTCGGGTCAACTGTGTGCCTCTTACTTTGACACTTTTGCAAGGCTGAGGACGCTTTGGGTTTTATACTTAGAAACTTTCCTTTCCTGGCTGCCCCAGTCTCCCTGCCTGCCAGGAAAGTCCAGCACAAGAGTCAAAAAGGTGCCTGTCTGGATTAAACAGGAGCCTGACACAGCCAGCACTGAGCTTTGCAGGGCACGGCCTGGATGATACCAAGGACCCGGTAAAGCAATGTGGGTCCCGGGTGCTGAGGGAGAGGATGGGAGTGAGGTTTCTCCCCTCACTCAGCAGTGGAGAAGTAAGCTGGAGGTCAGGTAAGAGAAGTTCTTGTGAAGAAGACTTAAACATATGGAAATCTTTAGCTGCAAAGTCACCAAAGCATGCAGAACTATCTTCCTCTGCTGAAAAGAAATTATTTTTGCCTTCTGTCCTTGTGCGTTTCTACGCTGGGCAGACAGGCTTTGCAACGCCCACCTGGCCGGATGGCGGCTGCGTGGCCAGACTCTGGGGCTGGGGAGCGATATTTGCTCCAAGAGCTCTCTTCCAGCGGTATTTGGGATGGTGAGCAGCTGACGTGCTTTTTGCCATTGGCTGGGTGAAACGAGCATCGCGGCAGCCATCTCCTGAGGATGGGTGAGGACGGTAAATGGAGGGAAAGAGTTTGCTTGCAGAGATGTTTGCACTGCAGATCTTTGCAGTTTAACTGGTTACTCTGGGCTCCAGTTAGAGCCAATGAAGAGAAGTGAGCATGGGGTGCCGTTCTTGGGATACCTGCTTTGGGATCTAGCTTTGTTTTTCCCTATCAGCCATAGAAAGAGCCTGGGAGGAGCAGCACACACAGAGCTATTCCTGCAGAGCTGCATCCCCAGCCAGACCTACAGGTCACACTTGTCCTCAGGGACTGGTTTTCCTCCTTTCTCCAGGATTACACTGTGACTTCACAACTCAGATGGCTCCCCAGAAGCAGCCTCCAAATCCCGATGCACAATGAATCAATGCATGATGCCAATGCACAGGCAGAACCTGGGAGACATGGTTTGATAGCTTGTATGCTTACCTCCAGCAGTGATGCCTTTGATTTCTTATTCTGAATGGCATGAGAGCTAGAAACACTTGAAAATACTCCATAGTCTTTGGGTTGTACATACCACTCGCGTGTGGAATGAGCCTTCTAGCAAGTGCTGAAGTAAGAACGCAAGCTGGAACATGCCTGGAAACCTAGAGGCTGAAGCATCCTCTCCACAAATTACAATAGATGAAGTAATTTTGTTGAGTTGTGGGTTCCAATTCTTCTGTTAATTGCGCAATGTTTGGGTGTGATTTCTTACCACCCTCCGAGTCCTCCCAGAAATTAGTCTGTTTGCTGCTGGTGGTGATGGGGAAAGAGAGAAGCCACGTTGCTTTCCTCAAATGAGGTAGCGCAGCAGGATCAGCTTGGGGTTTTTTCCAAGCCCAACATGTCTGAAGGGTTTCGGTCAGGGATCTGCAATCTACAACATGGCCGTCAAAGGTGAAACTTGGGGGATTGGCAATGTCTTGCTGGGAACCTCCAGAACTTCATAGAGGCAACGGGCAGCACCTGCTGATGCTTAGAATCATAGAATCACAGAATCATTAAGGTTGGTAAAGACTTCTAGGATCATCAAGTCCAACCATCAACCCAACACCACCATGTCTCCTAAACCGTGCCCTGAAGTGCCACATCTACACGTCTTTTAAATACCTCCAGGGCTGGTGACTCCACCACCTCTCTGGGCAGCCTGTGCCAGTGCCTGTTTGGGTCCCTCTGAGGTCTGAACATCAAGAAGCTGGGACCTCCTGATCAGAGAGGTCTGAGCTGAGACACAGTCAATCAGATGACTTAGGAGGCACTGTCCTCTGGTTCCTTTGCTTTTTTCTTGGTGTGTTGAGTTTCAGAGGTGGCAGAAGAAAGTGTGGTCTGACACAGTGCTCCTGAAAGCCTGCTGAGCTGTTGTGTGGGCAGAGCGTGGCTGTCCCTCATTGAGCAGTGCATCAGCCCACAGCTGCTGCAGGGAGAAAGTGGGGGAAGAGAAAAAGAGAGACTCCTCTCAGTGAGATGCTCTTTCTACCCTTTCTGGCATTGGAAATGGTTGCAACCTTTGAGTCACAGTTCATCCCAGTCTGAAGTTAAATAGTCTGGATAGCTGCTGAGGTTGACAAATTTATGCTGTTGGCTTGTTCCAGACTTGCTTCTGTTCATTGTGCCATTTAGAGGCAGCGCGTGATCATCTCTGCTGAGCACAAGGTTGCATGATTCAGTGTTTCATGCTTGCTAATCACATGCGTCTCTAAAATCTGCGTGGCTTATTCAACCAAAACAAGGATGGTGGGACAGCCAGATCCATTCCTTTTCTTACAATAGACATCTATACACAGTCCAGTCTTCAAGGCTGTTGCAAGGACAGTCATAGCGTTGCTGGTCTGCTGAAGCTCCCTCCAGCTCATCGACTCTCATCCGCGTTGAGCTGAGAGTCCCGAAGCAGAGGTTGTCCTGGCTTTGTTAAAACCAGAAGTCCAGCCTGGCTCCTCAGCAAAGTGATGCATTAGTCAGAAAACTTCTAGAGGGCTTTATGGAACTGGTAGATGGAGTTTTTCCTGAGTGCATCATGTCTTTCTTCAAGTGGAAAAGCTATATCCAATTTTGTTTCAGCTGTGTGGAGACTTTGGCATAGATGAGCAGAGTAAAAACAACACCTGCCCGAAAGAGCTTGAAGTCTAAATGTGAAAGAAAAAAAGAGAAAGAGGATGCAGGTGACTAAGGAAATGATGAAACACAGTAAATAAGTGAGAAGTGTGCTCCATACTGCAGATCCTTTATCAAATCCTTCACAAGTATCTCAGTGAATGAGAGTTTTTGCAGCCGTGGCTCTGCAGTTGGGGGTTACCCTTGAATTCAGGCACTGGAACAGCCCTGGGATTATTCTCTTCATTTCTGTTTAAAAATCAGAGATCCTCGTGTCTCCTGGGATATCAGTCTATCAGGCTGCAGAGATTATTTGAACATTAAAATCATGCATGGAGCATCTGCGACCTTGGCTCTTTATTATTACAGGTGTGCATCTGCACGCGGAAAGAATTTAGGAATTAAAGAGGATAACGTTACTGAACAACCTGGGAACATTGGAACAAGGTGATTGAGCAGTAGATTTAGCCACAGAGAGTGTGGTAGAGCGGTATGTCTTTCCCTGCCTTCACAGGCCGGGGCTAGGAGGTGTGGGGTTATCTGCCATTTTGGGGCACGCTTTGCTGTCGAGGTCACAGTTTGCTCGCTCCAAATGAAAGCAGGGAGAACGGCGGCGTTTTTGGTGAGAGCAAGTCTGAGCTGAACTTGCAGGATAAAGGTAAGGCTGAGCAACCTGATCTGACAGTGGAGCTGGACCACAACCTCCAGAGGTCCTTCCAACCTCAATTACTGTGTGATTCTGGTTCTCCTGGCAACAGTGATGGGAGCCACAAGTAACGAGCTCTGGTGCAAACATCTCAGAGGGTTACGATGAGTGGTGCGAAGTCCATATGGCACCCAATAACTAGTGGTATCCCTCAGTAATCAATACTGGCATGGATAATGTTGAATGTCTTAACTGGTAACCTGGAGAGAGCCCACTTTTAGCAAGTTTGTGGATCGCACCAGGCTTGGGTAAGGGGAGTGGCCAGTGTGCTGGAGGGCATGGCTGCTATTGAGAAGAGGGTCCTGGGCAGGCTGGAGAAGTGGGCTGACTGCAACCTGACAAAGTTCAACAAGGGCATGTGTGAGTACTTAGAACTGGGATGGAATAACCCCATGCAACACTAGGGACGGGGGCCAGACCCTAGGAGACAGCTCTGCAGGAAAGGAAGGACAACTCTCTGTCCTCAACATCGTCTTGTGCAGATAGCTGAGCGTTAGTCTCTTCCTGCCACGAAGAAGGGGTGCAGTTCATCAGGTAGGAGTTTGAAGGCTGTTCTGGTTAAAATACCAAGAAACATGCCATGGGGAGCTACTGCACAGCCAAGGAGAACAGGGCTTTTGCCATCATGTCCTGGAGCTTTCCTCAAGAACTGCATCTTCCAATCCCTGCCCTTCCACTTACAAAAATAACAAAATGATGCACTTAGCAAAGAGAGGAGGCTCTCCACCCAACGTGATGATCTTTGCCTGTGGTTATTCCTCTTAAATGATGAAGGAAGAAGACGAGGCTTGGTGGACACTTGCAAGTCCTGCGTTCGTACTTGTGTTCTGCCACAAAGGACTTCTCTATTGACTCTCCCCATACAGGGGTGTCTGTAGGAGTCCTTCTCAGGGGCTTTGTGATCCAGATCCATCAGAGAGGTGTCAAAGCACAGAGGTATTCCAGGGATGTGGGTGCTCACACTTAATTGGTGGGGCAGGGTGTGTTACGTCTAAAACTGGGATAAACACATGCATCTGGGTTGCTGCTAACCTTTGGAGGTGGCTGGGGTCTTCTCCCTCCAGGCTTCACTGCACTGCTGAGATGCTGTTGAGGGGTCGGCTGGAGATGTTGTGTTGCTGAAACACCCGGGTTGCCTTCAAGGTGCCAGTCAAAATAAAGAGCTTGGCTTCCTTTCTGCACTGGCTGCTGGTGCTGAGACTTCTCTGGGGATGGTGGTGGAAGGGCCAGCATGCAGCTGTCCACTGATGACGGGCCTGGTGAACACCTCCTTGGGCTGAAGAAGTGAAAAATGACAGTAATTTCCTGCCCACTCCAACCAAGCAGAAACGTTCTCCCCTGAATTTTATGAGGCTGCAGAGCCTGGAAATGTATGAAAGGCAGAAAGGGCTGATCAGCGCGGAGGGAAAAACTGACTGAAAGGAAATTACTGTTGTTGAAACCTTGTGGAAATTCAGAAACTCCTCTGAAGACCCAGGGACTGATTCTGACCCAACCCAGCAAGGCGGCAAAACCTCACCGAATCTGGCGCCGCAAGTTTGCAGAGCCCCTCACAGAGACTTCAAGATGCTAAAAGTGTGCAGAAACTGATGTAAAGTGTGGACATGAAACAGATGGGTGCCTAGAGGCTGGTGTTCCCCTGCCCTGATGCTAGCAGAGGTCTGTCATAGATATCATGAGTTTTGTGGGGTCTCACAGTGTCTTCAGGAGCAACCCAACCGCCAGCGCTCCACGAGGGCTCCCTATACCCTGCTTGTTGGTGAATCCTTTAGGGGATGGCATAGGAAGGGATATCTCACCCAGCCCCAGGGCACATGCACTTATAGGCATCTTTTTTCAGATGTCCGGGCTCCAACGCGAGGTTGAGGCACATGTGGGGACACCTCCAAGCCCTGGTTCCTCCTTACACCTTCCATCCTCACCAGCCAAAGCTGATGGTTTTCCAGGGGCTGGGTCTTTTTCCAGCCGTTCAAAGCATCAGGACCCAGCCTTTCCAAGCCCAGCTCCCTCCCAGAGCCCTGTGCCCATGCTGCAGACCCAGGAACAAGAGGTCTTGGCTTGGTGTGGCCTCGAGGCACCAGCTGCTTCCCATGGGCTCGGCAGGATGGGCTGAAACAGCATCTTCTGTGCAAAGGCCACTGGAGAAACACCTCCTTTGCGAGGGGTAGCCTGTAGCGTCCTCGTTCTGTTTTTGCACCGTGAGCAATTTCATTGAAGCTGGGGAGTCCAAGACAGAGGGGAAAGGGAGAACGTAAATGTGAAAAAAAAAAAAAGAAAAATGGAAAAGAAAAAAAAAAAAAAAGAAATAGTCTAATTTGCATGTGGGTTTTGGTATTTGTTGCATTCAACTTGCCAAATGCTGGAAAATACGGTAACTGCACTGAGTGCGGTCATGCAATTTTTGTGAAGTATTGAAAGATTGTCTTCTAGGATCCAGTTTGAGCTATGGGGAGCATATAGACATGATTTCCCAAATGGAGGGCAGCCCCGGCTTTTTGCAATCCCACAGCAAGTTTTATATATGAACTCGTTACTAACCTTGTTGTTAACCTTATTGTTGGTATTTTATAGATAACATCCCTATGTCATGAATACCTTTCCCCTCTGGCTCTCCAAGCACTTTTATAGATAACATCCCTATGTCATGAATACCTTTCCCCTCTGGATCTCCAAGTACTTTTGAGACAAAGGCAGATTTATTATCTCTGCCTTAGAGATATAAAAAACCAAGACATATAGATGGGATTGGTCTGGCGTAATAGAGTTCTTTACACCTGAGCTAATTGCTTGAGACTCCTTTTATTGTTGCTGAAGACAAACAGACACTTCTATTCATTTCATCCTAACATAGATGATTAAAATAGGTCAGATGACCAGCTTCAAGGTATTTATGCAGTGTTTGTGATGGGCATCTAAGGGGAGGGAAGGGGGGGAGTAGAGACAGCCATGCACCTATACGAGTATTTTTTCTCTTTAACTACACATGCAATATATAAA
Organism: Anhinga rufa; assembly: GCA_013400875.1. Taxonomy (NCBI): domain Eukaryota; kingdom Metazoa; phylum Chordata; class Aves; order Suliformes; family Anhingidae; genus Anhinga; species Anhinga rufa. Next base: position 26,264 of record VZTV01030874.1, read on the forward strand.
TATCTGAATACTCACAGGCTCTTTCCTGTACTAGTATGTGATGATGGATGGATAGATAACCTTTCTTCATAAAAATATACATAGTTAAGGGTAAATTTTTCATTGTCATCTCCAGCTTGTGTTTAACAATTTCTTTTCCTCTTCTTTTTTTTTTTTTTCTTTTTTTTCCCTTGGAATAAGATTGTGGGTGGAGAGATCTGACCTGTGTCTGACATAATATTCTTGGATGGGTTTTCTGAGTAATGGCACTGTTATTGTACAACCTCCAGCAAGAACAATTTGCAAAGTGTTGCAAACTTTTCAAAATGACCTGACAACAGCTCTCCAACCAAAGTGGTTTTGCAGGGATCTGTTCCAGCATCTCAGCACTTGGAAAGAGGGAGGCAAAAAAGGCATCAGAGGTCTGTGCAAGCTGCCCTCCACCTCAGGTTTGCAATGTTGGTAAAGGGGCTTGAGGTCTGATGCTCAACCCCCACGTAGAGGAGTCATTCCCTTCAGGGCAAGAGAAGCTCGATGTGCTGAACGCTTCTGGAATAGCCTAAACCTGGAGTTACAGGGTCACCTTTATGGTTATCTCAGAGGGTTTCCTTTCACCCGTGGCCATCTACTACATGAGTGCAGAGTGGGGGTGTGAACACGGAGCCAGCAGAGGTGCTCAGACCCTGCAGGGACCCTACAAATAAGAAGATGGTCACAGGAATGTAGATGGTGATGCCTCCCTTGTGGACACATCATTCCCCTGGGTTACCAGCCAGCCCCACCCCTGGGGCTTCAACTCAGTCTACTCTCTTCAGACGTGCTCATGGTAAAATACAGGTCCAATTGGCATGAAATTAGGGAGAAACTGTACCTAGGAGGGACCCTGATGAAAGGTGCTGCAGTAGGAACTGAGGTCTTCATAGAATCATAGAATCAATGTCCCAAGTTGGAAGGGACCCACAAGGCTCATCGAATCCAACCCCTGTCCCTGCACAGGACACCCCAAATTCACACCGTGGCTCTGAGGGCGATGTCCAAGTGCTGCTTGAATATCGCCAGGCTGGGTGCCGTGACTGCCTCCCTGGGGAGCCTGTTCCAGGGCTCCACCACCCTCGGGGGGAAGAACCTTTCCCTAATCTCCAACCTAACCCTCCCCTGGCACATCTTCCTGCCATTCCCTCGGGTCCTGTCGCTGGTCACCAGAGAGAAGAGATCAGCGCCTGCCCCTCCTCCGCCCCTGGTGAGGAAGCTGCAGCCCGCCATGAGCTCTGCCCTCAGCCTCCTCTGCTCCAGGCTGAACAAACCAAGGGACTTCAGCCGCTCCTCGTACGGTTTCCCCTCTAAACCCCTCACCAACTCCGTGCCCTCCTCTGGACACTCTCCAGCAGCAGCTTTATACCCTTCATGTCCCCTGGCACCCAACACTGCACAGAGTTTTGTCATGATGTAGCATGGGTTGGTCTGATGCATCCAGAAGCCCCGGTGTTATTTTTGCTATCTAAGATTTTTAGAAATTACTGTATTCCTCCCTGTGGGGCTTGGGTCCCCCGAGGGGCTGAAGGGAGAAGGTGAATGTTCACAACCTGGCTTTAAATCTGCCAAAAGCCAATTGTCTGCCAAGATTTATTGCATGAGCCCGTGGCAGACAGGTCTAATGTGGGACTCCTGTGCCGTCACGCCAATACTCACAGCGACGAAAGAAATCGGATACGGTGTCTGGGTCAGACGGGGTGGGACTCTAATGTTATATTAAGGTGCTTTGATGGTTATCAAAGGATTTAAGAGGGGTTTTGCTGTGTGGGTGGGATGAGGAGACTGCGAGGGAGATGAAGAGCAGGTTCCTGGTGTGGAGGAACCTCCAGAGGCGTTGCGGGACCCAGAGTGGCAGGACCACTGATGGATTTGCTATCTGTAATGAAGCAGGGATTAAAAGCATCAGCTGGGGACCCATGCCCGTGTGTTCTAGGCGCTGTGCAAACACCCTCCGGTGTGTGCCATGGCTCTCAGGCCCTGAGGGGCATCAGGATCTTTCCCCTGATGCTGATGGATGCTGTGGGTCCCTCACCGTGCAGGTCAGCAGGATCTGGTCACCTCTCCCACCCCACCCCTTCCAGTGGCAAGCGCCTCTTTTCAGTGTGACATGTGGGGGGTCTCAGCCAGACTCTGTGGCTGGAGTGCCAGGCGCTGCACAAACACAGCAAAGCCAAGACAACCGTAATGAGGGAAAAAGGCAGATTAGTTGCAGATGGGGAACCAAGGGCAGGGATGAAGCAAGCCATCTGGGCTGGCAAACTAGGTGGTTGGAAATCTCCCCAAATTGCCTGAATCCTCTTAACCATGTTTTAACCATGGGACCCCCACGCTGATGTCCTGCACACAGCAACCTCTGCCCATGACATTGCTCCATCCAGGAAAGCAGGGATGCAAGCGAGACACAAAATTCACCCGGACCCCCGAAGACGTGTGACCAACACCCCTTGCTCCCCACTACACAAAACCGCAGGCAGCCGTTCTGCCCCCGTTCCTTTGCGATGAGCCCTTCCTCCTCTGTGCTAACGGGCTCCTCTGGAAGCAGTAAAGTTGGCTTGAACCATTATTAAAATAATAGAGAGACCCCAGAGGATCTTTAACCAGGAGATTTTAATAATTACTACCTCCAAGACTCTTGCTACTCCATTTGAACCAGGGTTTCTCATGCTATCCGAGTCCTGGAGCAGAGCTCGAGTCTGTTCCCACAGGGCTGTGATTGCCATGTGACTTAATTGTCCTCGATATTTTTCTAGTCGCGTCAAGGGCTTCCTTGGAAATGTTATATAGCTGAGAAAGAGTTTATTATTTGCTGTCAGGGGGCAAATAACACCAGGGCATCTCTGAAGACGTCTATAATGTATCTGCATAATGTGAAGGTTAAAATAAATCAGTAAAAAGAGCCACTCTCCTGAGGGCAATATACTGTAAAATATTTCATCAGAAGGCCTGGATATTATTGCACTTGTAATTAATCTTCCTGCTAATAGCATGGCTTGTTTTCTCCTGCCATGTTATCTCACTCAGTGTTTTTGCCGGCCACTAGATGTCGGGGAAAACTGTTTCGGCACCGGTTTTGAGGAAATTTCTCCCAAAGTTGGGAGTTGCTGCATTTCTTCGTTTGTTTGAGGTCCAGGAAAATGCCTGGTGTGGCTGGGAAGTGGAGATGGCTTGGCTGCTGCTTTCAGCTGCCAGCATAGGAGCTGCAAAGCTGGCCTGTCCCCCAGCTTCTCCCCTTGGTTTGCAGCCACGGATCACTTTGTACAACAGAAGAGGCTTAGCACTGATGAAATTATACCCACAGCACTGACCATCTTTCACTCGCTGCATGCAAATCATCTATATTTTTATCATTACCCCTCCTGAATTTTACCTGGATTTTAAACCCAGGCTTTCCTAAGCATTTGTAACCCTTCTGTTCTCAGATCATCATGTTGTAAGCGTGCCGTGACTTGATTTTTATGACCAGAGGGAGTAGTTTGTGTCTGTAAGATGAGTGATGGAGACAAATCTTGTGCAACAAATACACGCCTGCAAGGAGCCACGATTCAAAATGGACGTTAGGAGTCGGTGGTTGAGGAAAGGTGATGGGAGAAGGCACTTTGTGGGTGGTTCTTGCATGCAAGGAGGCTGTCTTGGTGCAGATGCCCCCCCTCCTATCACGCACACCCAGCTGAAGTGTGAACCTCCTCTCCAGGAAGGGTCAGACTCCTTCATTGAAAGAATTCAGCAGGAAGGTGCCAGAGATCCACATGTCACTCCTTGTCTCCGAGAGTCATTGCAACACATTTTTTTTTCACACAGGGGAAAGGGGGAACAAATGCAAACCGTGAGTCCCACGAAAAGGAAATGCTATTGAAATGTTTTCTTGTTAATTAGCCTCCTCAACCATGCACTTCCTGACTCTTGAGCAAGAGCTGATTGCTGCAAATAGCTCTGCCGCTCAAAGCAATGACCTGCTGGAGAGGGCTAGCGCCCTCGTGAAGGGTCGTGTTTGGGAAGAGGATGCTCGAAGGTAAAAGGTTAGTGCAGGAGGACAGAGAAGGGCTCTCTGATATTTGGAGACGATGTAAGTGCTCCTGCCTGTCATGTCTGCCTTTGCTTTTTAGTCCAGCCTGCTGCAACTTGAAAGTGGGCTTTGTTCCCTGTGCTAGAAAACAGCAGGTTAGGGAAATCTTCTCCCTGGGTCGTGGTGTATTTTGATTGATAAGTTTCCTCCTAACATGCACGGCCTTTCCATGGGAGGCTGGGAAATGTGTGGCTGGGTCTTCTTTGGAGTGTACACGCTTGAATCGATGCAATGTGTACGAGTTTTGCTGCGATCGAGAGAGGCTGCAGCCATGGCCATCGTGCTGGGAGCCGGAGGTGCTTTTCAATAAACATAAATTACAAGAGTGACCCATATTACTTTCTTGCTAGGATGTTTGCTGCAGGCCGGCACCCCAGTGAATCCTACCCCAGCTCAAGCAATGCTCAACTGTCTCCTTCATCCAGCTGGAAAGGTTTCAATGTATTCCGATTCTGTGAAATGCTGAACATTTGCCACAAATAAAACAAAACAATATTTTCTCTTTTCTGTCTTCTTTTCTACTGGTCTTACCGGAATTTCCTCAGCAAGGACAAAATCTCATGTAAGCTGCCCGCAGGAAGACTGAGAACGGGATATGATTCCTCACCTCCATGCTCAACCTGTTGAGCTCAACCTCTTTAACCATAATCAGTCCTTGTAAACTGTGGTGCTCAGAGGTAGGATGTATGTGGGTGAACTGATGTCTCTAGCCACCAGTGCTGGTTTTGAAAACAAGATGAGCATCCCCCTGCTACTCTGCTTTCCCTTGTGGTGTCAGTCTGGTGGTGGAGCTACAGAGACTCCTTTTTGATGTAACATATATAGCAGAGTCTGGAATTTCCTGATCTTGGGCATGGAGGAAGCTTTGGGATGGAAGAAAGCTCAAGACACCACCTAGTCTAAACGCCTACACCAAGGACCATGCTGCCAGTTCATAAAAACCCACAGCAGAAATGAGTCCAGATTTTTTCAGTGTTTCTCTTCCATCGACTTAGTAGGTTTCCTTTGAAGCCAACCTAAGTTTGCTTTGCTGCAAATGATGCCAAGACAGCCATCACATTCCCTCCATGGGCTTCTTTTCTCTAGGCTGAGTCATCACCACTCCACCAGTCTTTCTTCATAAGTCATATTTTCTCCAGTCTCTTATCATGCTTGTTCTTCTGTGACCTTTTCCTGTGTTTGCTCAGCATTTGACTGCCCTTTTTCACAGTATTGATGGTGTTTAAAATTGTTATGTCTCATATCTATGGTTGGATCCATAAGGTGAGGTTAAGATGAAAAGAGACAGGGTAAAGAAGACTGAAAAAAAGGCCTTCTTTTTCTGAGGGCTGGTCTCATTCATGTCTGTCATTCTCTTCCTTTCTGGACTGAAGTTGCAGAATTTTGTTAAAGAGACATTTAGCTTCCCTCCCCGCTTCGCCTCCTCCCCCCCAACCTGAGACACAAGATAGTGATTGTGTCTGTTAACTGGCTTACAAGGCACAGTTGATTTCTTGCCCAAACATGAGGTGTCTTCCCCAGAGAAGCAAAGACCTGTCTCATAGCCTGGATCTTCTGTACTTTTCCTGGAAACCAAATGAAAATCACAGTCTGGCGGAGGCTGGGAGGCTGTTGTGACAAAATGAATTGGAGAAAAAGATAATCACCTATTGTTATGCTGCAAAACTCCTTGACCAGTTGGGATTCCTCCAGGAGCCAATTGGACATGATGAATAGTGGTAATTTTAGAGTTATGCATATTCTCAGAGTTTGCAGTTTTCCACATCTAGTGCATGATGGAGAGAGGGGGGAAAAATAAGGTTTCTAATCAGCTCCAAGTCAGCAGTCTGGACTCTATCCTGCAGCTTCCAGCTGGTGAGGTGTGTGCAAAGGAACGACTCATGCCTGCAGCAAACATAAGCACTGTCCAGTTTCCAAAATGTTAATTTATACAGTCTTTGCTAGAGAAGTTGGGAAGCAGGTGTCTCCTTCATCTGGATTGAAAGACATTACACTTTTGCATAATCTTCACTGCAGAACCCTTTCGTCTGAGGAAATTTTCACTGCACATGTCATCCTTTACCATGGGGGTTTTCTTTGCTATTATTTCTCTCCATATAGAACTGATACACCAAGATCCCCAGCTGCACCCACATCCCTTATTGCAGTCTTGCCTGGAACATAATGAGTAACACACTCAACAGAGCCCTGTCCTTGCAAAATAAATTCCCCCAGTGAGTTGGGTATTGGATGCCACAGTGACCAAACCGTATTCCGGCAGACTCCATGCTAAATCCAGGGATGTGAGAATTAATGTAAAAGTGCCCTCTCGTGGCAAATAGAGTCGGTATCATTCGTCATCATTTTGGGGAAATCCATAAAGTCACTGGGGTTGTGATTTGTGTATGGTTTCTAATCCAGACACACCTAAAGAAGAGGCACAGTGTCAGTGTGAGTTCTTGTGTTGACCTGCTCCAAATTCTTCCTCAAGGCACCCAGAGGATAGTGGGGTTGCCTTCCCTCAACCAGGCACAACCGGGAGCTGGCATTGGTGGGCTCAGGGAGGAAAACACGTCTTCTGGGGTCCAGAGTTACCCAGGAAAGCTGTTGGTCTTGCAGCAGGGTGGTGGGTGGAAGCCTGGCTCTTGGGAACACGCAGCCAACAGCGAGCTGCCAGGGTCTGGAGTCTCCCTTGCTTCAGGTAGATCTGCTGGGAATGAAGTGTTTGCAGCTGCAGAGCAGAAACTAGACTTGGGCAACCCTCCTGCCTGAAACCATGAGCTGGCTTAAATAACACTCTCTAGAAGAGATGATTTAATAACAAAAACCAATAAAGCAATCTGGGGCTTTTGTTCTGCCTGTTCTCAGGCCTGTGATTCAGTGTTGCTTGCTATATTAGCTGTTCCTGCACATTGTCTGAAGCAGTCACCCATTACGTACCTAATTAATCAGAAACCTGGGTAGACCTGTGTCTCCATGATACAAGCTGTAGAAGCGAGTTTTATGGATCTTTTTCCTTCATTCCCTTTGTATTTTGAGAAGTGACATGGGGTTTTCTTTGCGCCAATTATTATTCTGGAGCACCCACGACGTCTTCCATCTTCCTGCTTGCTCTACCACTTCCCTTGCTCCGCAGAAGACAGATTTGCAGCTGGGCTAGACAGTCCTGCCCTGAGGGATTCACCACTTAGGGAAAGCAAAAAGCAGAGCAGAAGTGGGATTGGGTCTCCTAGTCCAGCTCAGCCATAAGGAGATAGACAGGTAGATGAATGCTACAGGCACCTTGGGATACCTGCTGCTCTTCTGTCCAGAGGAGGTCAACATATCCTGGGTGGGATGGTTCCTACCTTAATTACCTGGCTTTGCCATGCAGCACCTCAGTCTCTATGCCTCATCTTCATTTCCAATGATGTGTTGGTGGGTACAGCTTCTTTTGTGCTCATATGATCAAAGGTGACTCAAAGTTCCCACCTGAACACACACGGTGCCGCTTGGGGATTGCTGATCAGAGGCACTGTGGAGGCATGGGGCCAATCTGAGGTTAGTCCTTCAGGACGGGAACGAGGTGCTGGTCACCAGCTGATGCCATAGGGGGCCTGTTTGAGGAAGGAACCTTTTTTATAGGACCTAGCACAAGGCACGCCGGACCCAGTTTTAGGCCCTTGGATACTTCTGAAGTAATGCTGACAACGGACATACACAGACACACATTTTGCTGGGTGGAGAGAAACAGGATTACAAATGCCTGTCACGATGATGGAGGTAAAAAAAAAAAAAAGACCTGAACATCATTATTGCTTCCACACATTAGTGGTAAAAGGGAGGAACCAAAAGTTACATGAAGTGCCCAGGCCAGGAAGAAATGGGAGGAAATGCCAGTACAGCAGAGCCTGGACTGGTCAAAAACATGGGTTAGTCCCTTGCCAACACTTGGCTTGATGTTCGTGACGTTATATAATAACATACAGCTTTGATGGTCATGTTTTTCAGATCTGCACTTTCAGTTTGTTATGGCTATGCCAAAATAGCGAGCTGCTATTTTTGTCTGGAAGCTCTTGGTGGCCCAGCTTTGAGCAGGAGGTTGGGCTACAGACCTTCGCAGGTCCCCACCGGGCAGAACTGCTGTGACTGCATGGTACTCACATAATCCCACAACTCAAAGAGTGGTTGGGTTTGGTCTTACTCCCAGCTGGGAAACCTTGAACAACTCATTTCACCTCTGTGGAGCCCTCCCTCCCACATGAGTCCTGCAGGTCTTTCAGGAGAGCAAAGGTCTCCCTCTGAAGGTACTGTTCTCCATGGGAGCCTCAAGATGCTACTGTAGTAGTCGTGATTGATAATAACATTATGTTGGGGGGCCACTTTATCAGGAAACACCATGACGGGAATTATAATCACCATTTAAAGGCATTTTCCCCCTTCCTCTGGTGGGTTATCAGATTACAGGAAACGAGAGCAGTTCTGCTGCCTTATTATGAGAGATGGATGCTACCGTTTGGAGCGTTTGCCCATCGATCTACTTCCCCGACACCTTCACTCATCAGGGGATGCACTTCTGATTTGATGTGCAAAGGCTTCCCAAAGCTCTCTTACTTTGCTCCCTCCTTGCTGGTGGATTTATCTCTGCTTTGCAAAGCACCAATATTTATTCTGCTGCTTTCCCCTCCCAGCGGCAGGCCCACTTGCACGGAAAGATGGATCTCTATTTTCTTAAATGCTCAGGCAATTATACTCATTCTGCAAGTGGTCCCAGAGGGGAGATCTCCAGTCAGCCTTTTTTGGCTGCAAATCCTTTTTCAATATGGCAAGTGCCTGTAGCTGACCTCTCCTCAACCCAGACTGTGCGGCTAACATTGCCTGACCCCCTGATGGCCACACTTTAGGGGAGTTCAGCATCTCTGGAGGCCTCCAGGTGGGTTTCAGCAAGGTTTGTAGCCCTCTCCCTGTGCCTTCTCCGTCCCTCCCTTGGGTGAATGCAACACTCACTGCATCACCGGGTGGACACAAATTCGTGGGTCCATGTCAACATTCCAGATGGGGGCACCAAGAGAACCTCAGATGAGACTTGTTATGGCCCCCACTGCCATCTCTCCAGGTCCTGATATACGTTAGGCCAATTCTTGTGCTTTGACTAAACCCTTGCTCCCCATCTGAGTTTGGGAGGTGGGATTCAGCTGCACTTCTCTCAGGGACAACATGGGGTTCTTGACAGAGAGAAGGTGCCTCGGTTTCCCCTCTTCTTTACGCTCCCGTCCCTGCTCTCTGGTCTATTATCAGCACAGCTCTGCTGTGATTTCTGTGTCCCAGTGCTGCAGGACGGATGTACCCAGGGTGATTTACGTGGAACGACCAGTAGCTATTTTCTTCATCTAAAGCCAAATTCTGCTCTCAGCATGCAAATGTTTTGGCTGAGAGTCTGCAGTCCTTATGACTGATATCACCTATATTTGCATCACTGTTTATTTTAATTTACCCAAGAGTTACAGTTACCCTCACAGCCTGTTTCTCCTTGCACCCGCTTAATCCTCACCACCTTCACAAGGATTTCTTTTCTAAGTGCACTTGGGGTTCAAGTAATCTGGCTTGCTTTCTACTTGGCTCCCTAAGAAAGCACAATTTATGCGATTGTGTTATGCACATGCCTGTGTCTGTCTCTCTGTTTATCTCTTCAGAAACCATTAAGGTTGTTGGCCAGTTGAAACCAGAGAGAGGGGGAATTTCTAATGTGTTTTGTGAACACAAGCAAGCAAGAGAAAGAAATCCTGCTGATGCTCAGTGGAAGAAAGGGCTGAGGGGTAAGCACAACCCTTGCTAGACATCAGAAAACCCAAGTTACGGGGGACCAGAGTCCTTCAGTTGCACCCTCATGGGAACAACTTGCAGCATTTATACAACTTGCTGTTCAAACATTACAGCGTCTCAGAGATGCGACCAATTAACCCTGAAGTAAACTGAGGCAGAATATGGGCATTTTAAGGGTAAATAGCACAAATGTCTCATAGTGTTTCCCGTCTATGTTTTATATCTAGGAAGACCAGTGTGAAGTCACCAGACAGGTTTTTTAAATTATTATTATTATTAAAAGGCCGGCTGCCATGGCAGACATAAAAGAGATATCATGTTCATTGCTCATTCCTCGGGCTGCACCGCACATGTTCGAGAGCGAACAGATCCTGCCGAAAAGGAATTTCCAGTCCAGTTAGACTGATAAATTGGCGCTTCCCCACAGAGACTGCTGTTACACGCTTCAGCTTAGCGAAAGCTCGGTGTCATTACAAGGATGCTTTCCACCCCCGGTGTGTGGCACAGAGGCTGCCCGTCCCGGCGGGGAGGTTTGCCTGGGTGTCTTGGCAGCCTTCCATGGTGCTGCATAGTTTTCATGCTAAAATACCTTCCCTGTTGGGTGAGGGTGTGGGAAGAGACAGCTGAGGGGGGGGTCTGTGATCCTCCCTGCCCGTGCCTGGAAGCAGAAATCAGGCATGGTGTGTCCCTGCGCTCTCTGGAAAGGATGCACTCCTCTTGCTTGCCCTGGACATGAGCATCCCATGTGTTTTCCTCCTGAATCTCTGAGCTACCCCAGCTGATTCAGTCTGACATGAATTTAATAAGGCATCACAGAAAATACTCCCAGTGGTATCGTGTTTTGCATCCTGTGAGGGCTTTTCCGTGTGATCCATGCTGGGGGCTGAGCCGTGCCTACATGCCATGACTACTGAAGCTGATGGGATTAGTCACCTCCAGAAGTTTGACTCTGACTGAAATTCAGCCCTTTGCCAGGCCAGGATCCATGGATCCTTGTGCTGGTTAGAGTGCATTAACTAGCGCTGGGTTTCACCCTGAGCCATTGCAAAAGGAGAAAGAGAAATGCATCTCCATTGGAAGGATGTGAATTTGCGGTCTACAGCCAGCTAGAAAGCATTACGTTGAGAGCATCAACACCAGCTCTAAGGCAGCGACAGACGTAGGTAAAGGCTTCAGTTGCTTAAGTGGCCATATTTCAGCTCAGTGAAAGGAATAATTAACATCCCTCCTGTCTTAGGGACAGCGAAATGCTGCATGGTTACCTCACTGAAACACCCAACAAGTGTTGCTGTTTTTCCCAGTAGAGGATACCACTATACTGGCAATATACTGCCCATGTGGCTTTCAGAAAACCCTCATATCCCTCTCCACAAGAAAAACTACCAGCAAGATGATTCAATTCTGTCTACATGTGCTTATTTCAGAATTTCTGCCTCTTTTTTTTCATACTGGTCTAATCTCATCTCTTCCCTTGTTTTCTCCAGCTAATGGAGATGTGTTAGAGGTACAGGCTAAGGGAAGACAGAGAAATAGGGCTTTTGGGGCACAAACATCACACGAATGCAGACATTGGCACAATCACCCCTTATTCTTTGATTGTTCACACCACTGAGGGAAGCAAAATATTTATAGATATTTGGTACAAATGGTCAACATCCCATCAAAAAAATAAGAATTGTTTTGTGTTACCTGTTTGTCCTCCTAGGTGAAACGATCTTTTTTGATGTCCCAAATACTATCAGCCTCTCAACAGCACGGTAGGGGAAAGTTTTTCTGTTGGATCAGCATTTAGTGTATTTGCAGAGCGGAAGAAAAAGTTAAGAATTTTGAAAACTGGGAGAGAGGAAGCCAAAAACCTTGGGATAATGATAAGTGAAAACCCATGGGGTTTGAGAATTTGACCACGTAGACACACACAACACAAATCTTTCCTGCCTCTCCATGAGGCAGGCATGACTTGGACACCGTGGCTGGGGCAGGACCAGAAAAGCTTGGAGCTCTCCAAGGGGAAAAACAGAGCAGGACACATGGATTCGCTCATCTACAAAGGCTTGGCTGGAAATGTAAGAATTTAAACGAACTCTCCAGCAGGAGAAATACACCAGGCCATCATAACAAACAGCAGGAGATGCAAGTGCAAATTCACTCTGGCATTGTCCTGCCAGACTCCAGTGATAGAGCCGGGGTCGGCAGAGGGGTTGTGGATAGGAGGAGGCAGAGCGCTCCTGGGGAGGTAGGTGCTGGCAGGATGAGATTAAAATGTCCCTGACTTATAAAGGGGAAGTGGAAGAGCAAGAGGGGATATGATAAACCTATAATGCCAGCTGAGGAGACACTTAGAACTTGCTCGACCTGTTGCAATCAGCGCTGGAGACTCCTGGTCTCTGCAAGGATTGCTGTGCTTGGAGCAATGATCAGCAGTGCACCCTGATTTAAAAAGATTTCCGTTTTCTGTTTGAGGGTTTCCAATGTCTACTAGCTACGAACCTTGCTGAAGCTTTTACAGTTTTTGGGATGTTCGCAGCTTCTCCGATACAGAACTTCTAGGGTCTAATAAGGACAGAAACCAAATACCTGCTTTTCCTCAGTGGGGACATTTATATTGTCTCTCTCTTTCTCTTTCCCTCCCTCCTTTACAAAAAAATGTTGGAACTCAAGTACTTTGGAGACGGCTGCTTTTCTGTCAAATTAGCTGGAAACTGGTGAAGGGGCTCAAAAATTGCTAGAGGAAAAACAGACAGTCCATCAGGCATATATATATACTCCCTCCCACATGCTCCAAGAGTGGCTGTACAAACTTTGTCTTCTTAGGATGCAACAAATCACTCCCACCTTTGTCCAACCTTGGCAGCAAAGAGAAATTGCAGCCCTCAGTATTTCTCAGCAGTGGAGTTGCTGTGCTTATGTTTTTCCTTTGCAATATCCTATTTCTGCAGAAGAAGGAGTTACAGCTCTCCATGCTCTTTGGTTTTCCTGTATTTCCTTTTGTGCTTGCTTGAGGGTGGCAGTGGTGGTTTCTATGAAAAAAAAAATTATATAAATGACTGCAAATTGTGAATGGTGTAGGTAGGAGATGCTGTGGATACCTGTAATCTCTGCTCTGACAGCTAGGGGAAAAGAGAGAGCCTCACATGGAGGTGTGGTATCTGCGTGTCCTCAAGTACAGCTGGCTCTGTCGTGATGGAGAGACAGGTTTACGTGCGGTTGATTTGTCCAGGGAGGGTCAGGGTGCTTGGTCTGTGACCTGTCTTATGGATGGGAGAAGTCACAGGGAACTGCTCTGCCAACAAGCTCAGTAGGCACTTGCCAATGGCAACAGGCTCCTGATGGTAAAAACCCAACCATGTGCTCCAGCTGCTGTGCCCTCAGTTGTCCCCCTGTCCTCCTACAGTCCTGGAGCTGTCCCTTGCCTGTCCCCATAGCCCTCTCCTCCTCAGGCCTGGGGCAACTTTGTCCCCCTGTGCAGAAGGTACCAAGCCTCAGCATTGCCTGTGCCACCAAGAAGCCTTGATCCAGCTGTGCTCGTGCGCCACGCTGTTGCTGAGGAAGAGCCGACGTTTGGATCTCTTTCAGGGTGGAGGGCTATGATCCACTTTGTCCTCCACAGGTCCTTTTCTTCCAGACCACAGGAGGAGGTGAGCAAACTAGGGGCTCTCTCCCTCCAAGGGCTCCTGCATATGTGTAGGCGAGTCTGACTTTGAGAGCAGGGTTTCTCCTTGGCTGATGGGGTAGACCTCAAGGAACCTGGCCAGGTCCATAATTTCAGCAAAAGCTGTGTCAGGCAATGGAACAGGACTCAGCAGACAAACAGGGCAAGACTTTGAGAAATGGGGACCTAACTTCTGAGAGGATGGGGAAGCCATGTCCTGCCCTCTGCATCGTCTCCTCTTGCCCTTTGCGTGTGACATTTGCTTGAACTGTAAACCTTCCAAGACACCAATGTCATCTTAATATCTGGCCACACGTTGCTTAGACGCTGAGGGCCTTGAAATCAGTTGTAGCTCCTACAATCTTCTATAGTAAGGCAATAAATAACAGGTACACCAAAGGAGCATTGGGGTGCTGGGTCTTGGCATAGCAGAGAACTGTAGGCTTCTGATTATGGCCTGAGAAAGGGTTGCAAATGGCATCTCTCTCTGAGGTGGGGTTAGACCCATCTCTCCTTTGGATCTGGAGTCCTTGCACATAGATTTAAATGCTCCCTGCAGGGCTGCCTTTATGTCAGTGCATAATTATTCTCTTGGCAGATGTTTTCTTGTCCATATGGCAGAGAAAATATCAATTGCAAGGGAAACCACGGAGCTGGGGTTGTTTTGCCATGCTGGAAGTGGCTGGAGAACTGGATTCCCAGCAAGAATTGTTGTAGGTTGATCATCCCCTTTCCCTTGAGGCAAGACACATTAGACGTAGCCCTGGAAGGCTCTCAGTGAAGGCCCTTCAATGGCAGTGGGTGCTTTGAGAAGGGATGTACCTTCTCAAATGAGGAATACGTTCCCCACAGTGGTACAGGGAGGCAGAAAAACTCGGGACAGGAGACTGAAACTTGGAAAGGAGCAGCCTCTGCTTTCACAGAAAACTTTTCAATGGGGGTCCAGTACAAAGAACATTTATTCTATACTCTTCACCCCCAAAACACTACCCTAATTGTCCTACAGCATGTCAGTACCAACACGCCAACTGTAATGTGCCACTGAACAAGGTTAAGAGAGGATGGGACATTCCTAGTTTCTGAAGGTTCCCATAGCAGCAGAGCCCCCAGGCATGCGTGCCTCATGCCTCTGGAGAAAACGTGCTCATGGAGAAGCCTGCTGCACAAATGCTCTGGTTTTGGAGCACTCTCATGGGAGGTAATTTTGTAGCTCAAAGGCACCGGCAGCCAGAGGAATGCCTGAGCCATGGGAAGAGGGACCACAGCCTTCTGTGCATCTTTACAGCACCAGCAGCCTGGTCCTGCTTAGGGTGCCTGCTGGAACGCAATCACGGTGGTCCTGGGATCCAAGAAAGGAGTTTGATGGCTCACTCCAGCTGGAAATGGGAAGATACTCCCTGATGCTGTGGGTCTTCCAGGTGGGCTTGAGCTGCCTCCCAGAGATGCCTGGGTACCCTGATGTGGGAGGAGAGGGCTCCTCTCTGCGTGGACCAAGCAGAGGCAGTGGTGGAGCTGCTGTGTCCTGCTGCAGCCTGGGGCTGTCCTTGATCCCACACTGCTGTCCAGGAGACAGGAGGTCTGGCTGGACTGGATTTCAGCGTTATGGGACCTTCATGGTAGCTCCCCAGGCCTCTGCTCTGGAGCTGCATGGAGGAGTCCACCGTGATGTCTGGCAGGCTGGACGTGATCTGCAAGCTGCCAAATCAAAAGCCTGGTCCTAGGGAACAGAAATTAACTCCAGGGGTGGGAATCTTCCCCGAGAGGAGGAAGGAGACAACCAGATGGGCTTTTGGAGTTTTCTTCCTTCCTTAATTTCTATAAACATAAAAAGAAGCTGGACAAGGCCACAGGTTTATAGCCAGTCTTGGAAGAGCTGATATCCAATGTTTGGCGGGAGTTTTGGTATTACAGTTGTTTCTCAGTGGGAGACATTCCCATAAAGCTCCCCCGGACTTGGACATGGATATCATTAAAGCAGGTGTCTTTGTTTTTAAGAGATGCTGGAGCTCTGATGTTTCTTTTGTGTCTGAAACGAGTGTAAATTTGTCAGTAGGGCTCCTCTGGGCTGTTTGACTTCTCTTTATACAGACAGAGCCACCTCCACCGGGCACTGCCTGTGTGAGGAGGGGTGAGTGCAAGAGAACCAGAATAGCCCATGAAATCCTATACTATTTAATAAAAAGCAGCGGGGGGAAGGCCCTTTGGACACCCAAGTAAATGTCCACCTGTACACAAACCAACCCATGCCTCCCTCTCCTTTTTCCCTCCTTTGGGCAGAACATCTTCAGCCAAACAGACCCCCATCAACCATCTTTTACTGTTTGATTTAGAGCTAGTGGTAACGGGTCATTTCATCCCTGGGAGGGGACTGTCTGTTCCTCTTGCACCTCGATCCCTCCTCCCTCATGGTCCCTGAAGGAGCTGCTTTGAAGAAACAACCCCCGGCATGTGCAGAGTAAACTGTGAGAGGCAGACTCGTCTTTTGGGGCTGGGTCCCAGCAGGACAGTTTGTTGTTCAGTCTGTATATCACTCCACATGGACCGCAACATGACAACCTCATCATAATATTTGTGAGGGATCGCTTCCTCAGGATCTTACATTACACTAACATCAACGCTTTAGAGTTGCAAAGGGAGAGTGAAGGTTATGTGTTGCTAGCTATAGGTCAGAAAACATAACAATCTGAATTCCTCCCTTTTTTATTAAAAAAATAACAGCTTAGAGTTAACAGACTGTTTCATTATAGTCGGGGCTTGGGAAGGGAGGACTACCATGGCTTTGAAGCAAATGGATTGGTGTGCATGGGTCTTTGCTTACCCAGATGTTGGCATTGGTGTTGGACGAAGGCAAGGGCTATCCCTCATGGATGGACCTTACCCTAGGAGCTGGCAAAAGTTTCCCTCTATTCCTGGTCATCTCTGTGGAAGCCAAGGCTGCTTCACAGCTCACAACTGTTTAATAAAGTTCTTGTCATTGTCACAAACTGGTGCTAACCTACTGCTCAGTTCAGAGTGTCCCGGGTGTGGACACTTGGCTGCTGCCAGCTCTTGGCATAAGGGACTCATAAATCTGTAGGTTTGAGAGGTGTGGTGTGATTCAGACCTAGACATGTAAACTTGGGTGCCTCTGTGATGTCTATTCTGCCTTTGTAGTTGATGGAGATCTATTTAGCCAACCGTTCCTGCAGGTGTTATCCTGTTGGTTAAATGTAAGCACTTAGTGGTTCTTTAGTGCCTAGAGCATGCCTGGGGTGTCTAAGATACCTGATTAACCCTGCAAATGCAACCAAAGGCTTATTGCCCTCTGCAGTGCCAGCTGGAGCCCAGGTCAGGTGCTCTCAGGGCATCTCAAATGACATCTCTCCTCGGCAACTGGATCCTGTCCCAGGTGAATAGCTTTCTGAGCTCCACAGTCTTTTTGTCTGGCCTCTCATATAATGGAAGTGCAGAGGCACCCAGTGCATTTGGTGACACCTTCATGAAGGCACCTCATGCTAAAGCTACCCCTCTGTGTCTCTCATGGTTGCCCTTGCATCTGATGTTATTTCTATTCCCGGCTCCAACACGTGAGGTATGGGTAGGTCTAAAGGCTCTAATCCCAGTCCTGCTGTGAAAGGTAGGAGTCTTCTGCCCAAATTTATGTCTTCAGTGTAGCAGTTGACATCTGAGTTCATGATCTAAATGCCTGCTACAGTCTGTGGAAAGGACCAGCCTCACCCTGGCATTATTCATCCAATATCAGGGCAAACAGCTGGATCGGGTGATCTGTGCTTCAGATCTGCCTCTTCTTTGCCCTACAGCAGACTCCACACACCTAGTTCAGACATCAAGGGCTCATCTACCTTCTCATGGACATCTAGTGCAAGCTGATGCCCTAGAATGTCCCCCATGGTCTCCAGCTTCCAACATAGGAGGACGTTTGTGTCCTGTAGGTCTGGGGTCGTATCTACCAACTCCAAGCGTTTATAAATGTACCATGCATTGAGCTGACCATGTTCCTATTATGCAATTTCTTCACTTTTTCTCCTCATATCTTCCATTATTTCCCTGCATTGTCACTTGATTTAGCCCTGGTGGAGGAACAAAAGAAACCATCCCTGGAGTGTCTCGACTTGAGTATGGGCTTACCATGGACTCAGACCTCCATTTCCATTTCTTCCATCGTTCCCTTTGGGCAAAGGGGAATAGGTGACGGGACTCTGGGCTGTTACTCTGGCCCCTGTCACAAGCTCCTGGAAATAATGTCACCTCAATTTCCTTATCTGCCGCATGGCAAAGATAGTGCGACTTCGCCTGGGGTTAGCAGCAGTTCTAACAAATGTTTGTACAGTGTTCAGAGATATTCGGATGAAAGGCACTACAGGGCTATTAAGTAGTTGTGTTATTTATTGTGCCGTTCCAAGTGGGTCTCCTTAGCATTGTAGTATGTAAGTTCTGTTATTCTAGCACCCCCGTTGACATGCAATCTACTGCACTCCCCATGTTCCTCTGGAACAGAATACCCTCTGTGCAGCTTCACAACACTGCAGGTGGAGCACTTATGCTTGTCTTGTTTCATAAAACACACTGGACTGCTTTTTTTCACTCTCCTAGGCTGGTTTTGCCCCAGGTAATCCCTTTAGTCCAGTGGAATTTGGTCAAGACAGTACTAAAATGAAGTTCTGTTGAGCTGCACTTCTGGAATTGGACAAGACTCTGCTTTCTGATGCTCTTGAATGCCATGCTGTAACTTCTCAAGGGCATCAGGGAATAAAGTGAGAAGACTTGGATTCTTTACGATTTTCTTATTGGAATAATTCCTTTTTTTGGTCTCATTTACTTTCATTACTTTTATGCTTAGCATAAGGGAGAGAAGCAGGCACTTGGTGATGCAGTTCATTTAACGTACTGACAAAGTCTAGGTTGAGATATGTCCTAAATATGCTCTTCATGACATCACCAAGCAATTCAAACCTCCAGTCTAGAGGAAAGTGTCCTACTTATTTTTTTTACAGATGTCACCATTAGGAGAGGTGGTGGTTTCGAAGCCACCACCAGTTTTAACACACGTGGCACGGCTTGCTCTGGCCTCTGTGCTGGGCTGAGTGACATTTTGAAATGGTTTGCCCACATTGCATCTAGGGACAGCAGTATGCAAAATACAACTGGAAACCATGTGAAAATGTGCTTTCTGGAAGAATTTCCAATGCTTTTTACTCAGATATTTCTAGACAGCCTGGAAATACCAGAGGGAATTACCTTTTATAGAATCATAGGTTGGAAAAGACCTCTAGGATCATCAAGTCCAACCACCAACCCAACACCCCCAGGCCTCCTAAACCATGCCCTGAAGTGCCATGTCTACCTTTCTAGCAGGGTTTCAGTGGCCTCAAATCCAGACAGAACATAGAAGAGCCAAGAATGGCAGCAAGCAGAGTGTGGTCATTATAGATTTATGCCTCAAGGTTGATGGCTTGTTAAACTGATTTATTTTAAGATTGTCCATTGTTTTCTGTTGCACCTTTAGACTTCCCTTGGGTTATTTGTACAATTTGTCTACTACAATCTGCTATGTACATCACCTGCCCTGTAGGAATCAGCTAATAGGATAAAAATTAAGCAGAATATGTTTAGATTGAAATCACTCCTTTCTCTGAATCTGTATTTTTATGCAGAAATAGGAACATAATTTCTTTGGAGACCTTCAGCTGTCTGTCAAAGCTGGTGTGAAAAATCATCAGGTGGAGAAATCTGTGGGGGACAGATAAATGACAGACTGAGGGTGCCAGAGCAGCGGCCCAGGCTGCCCAGAGAGGCTGTGGAGTCTCCTTCCCTGGAGCCATTCCCACCCCGCCTGGACGCGGTCCTGTGCCCCTGCTCTGGGGGTGCTGCTCACGCAGGGGGGCTGGACGAGGGCATCTCCCGAGGTCCCTTCCAACCCCTGCCGTTCTGTGATTCTGTGATTCTGTGATTCTGTGATTCTGTGAATGACCGTGTAAATCTAACTTCCAGAAGAAAAATTAATATATAATTATTATATAATAAAATTATAAAGTGAACTCACAGGTTCACTTACCCTCACTGTATTTCCTATAATGAATGGAGAAGCAAATTTTGGAAAACCTTAAACCAGGTCTGAATTTGGGCATTGAGGCTATCTTTAAAATACATTTAATTTTTTTCAACCAAGTCTTGAACAGACAAACATTTCATAGATTTTTGAAGCACCTCTTTTAGTGCCAGGTGCATCTAATTTGTCCATCATGTGCTCATCACTGGAAGAAATTTGAACGAGTTGTCCAAGTGGTGAGGGAAGGGAGGATATTATAAAATTCTAACCATTGAGTCTTTAGTGAATATCCTAAAGCAAAGGAGTAATGGCCCCAGTGCAGAGCAGGAGTCATCCTGGCAGAAGATAACAGCAGCATTTAATTTACACAGCAGGATTTTAACAAGGAATCAATGTTCTTGGAGGATTGGGGCAGGGGCATGAGACTGACCACAGAAACCGAGTACATACATTTCATTGCCGTGTCCCTGCGCCTGGTAAAATGGCAAAAAGCTTGATTTGGGGTATGACATCTGTTCAGGAAGACAAGTGAGTGCTAGTATAGGTTTCTTCCTTGCAAGGGGGAAGATAACAAACTAGGAGGCAACCGGG
>VZTV01030874.1:46508-64029 GCA_013400875.1 Anhinga rufa
CGGACATTTGGGTTAGAAGAATCACCTTTGGGGACACTTTAAAGGAAATGCAATTTCAGCCCAATACTGACCATCCAGAGGTGTTTCGAACCTCTGGAGGCCAGATGTTTTAGAAGTGGAGGCAGACCTCTGCAGGGATTAGACCTCTCCAGATGGTTGCCCTCTTTCCTGGGACTACAGTCTTAATCTCCAGCAATGGGAAATGTGCTGGGTGAAGAGAGCTTTATTTAGGTGCTCAGCAAAATGATGTTTGGACAGATAGGATTACCTCGTTGCTCCTGGTATGTGAAGTTCATACCTTGTGTGGCACATTTATCACCCCCTCTTCCCTCTCGGAGGAGGGGGAAGGGAACAGTAGGAGGGAAAAGAAAGTGGAGGGTAGGAGAAGGGGGACCCAGACAAGGGAGGAGGTTGTGTGGGGCGCGTCTTCCCAGCTTGAGTGATTTATTTTTCTCCTGGGAAACACTGAAACCTCCAAGTCAAAATTAATGGGACAAAAACACTTTCCAGGTGCTCAGAAGTACAAAAGTACAATAAATCAAAGGGCTAGTCTAAAGGAAGAAGCTCGCAGCCAAGGGAGAGAAAACTGGGCGGAAGAGCAGGCTCCTGAAGCTGTGTCTCCTCTGATGTGTCAGATGGTCCCCAGGCTCCCGTGGTGCAGTGAGGGCATGTTTTGGGCTGCACAAGGGGCTTTCTTGGGCTGCTCCAGCCTGTTGGTGGAGGAACCTGATGTTGCCTGGGTCTGAAGTGCAATGAGTAAGACATGACACATCTGGAGAGGGCCAGAGGGCCAGGAAAGACTGAGAGGAAAAACTGGCGAAGGCAGATGACAGATTCACCGGTCCTCTCCCCATTTTCACCCTGGGACCCCAGAGCTGTAAGCCAGCTCTCTGCTGACATCCTAATATCCTCCAAAATTACATTTACTCAGCTCTTCTTGAAGAAGTACAGAGCCAACCTTAGGGCAGATGGCCCCAACATGAGATTTGGCTCTGGCTTCCAAATTGCCCTGTTGATGGTAAGGAGGATGAGGAGTTGCATTAAGCTTAGGCTTTCTACCCTTGTGCAGGGAAGCACAGCTCCATTCCGCCTCACTGACGAACCCACGTCAGGGCACACGTGACTTCATCTCACATGGGCATGCAACACCTTTGGCATCAGCAAAGCGCTCTGGAACGTGCTTTATTATAAGCTCACGGACGTTGTTGCCCTGTGGCATCCAGCATTGGGCATATGTTTCAGTGCATTGCTGATGTGCTGAAGGGATGGCTTCATTGTCAGTTTGTGACCAGTTGCCTCTGCTGCAGGCTTCTAGGCAGCGTGGTTAGCTCACTTGCAGCTACTGATCACCAAAGGGGCTTGTGGTCCAGGGCAATGCTGGTCTTTTTCATCTGTAACATTCACTTCAGAAAAGCTCCCTCCGTGCCCATCATCCCAACAAAGCTGACCTTCTTCTGACATCTCTGTCAATCTTTTTTATTTATTTATTTATTTTAACCAGAGAACACGTTTCTCAAGTACAACTGGGGTTTTCATTAGAAGAATTTGCAATGCCATGTGGAAAATGGGTCATCTGAACTCTTGGAAAATGGAAGCAGCTAGACTGTTTTTGTGGAAATATTTCCCTATCTTTTTCATACACCACTGCTGCCATTTATTATTATTTCTTATTATTTATTTCTTACTGATAATTATTATTATTTCTATTGTGGTAACACCCAGCAACTTTGGGGCAGCTCTGGACTGCGCCGTGCTAGGTGCTGTGCAAACATACAGGAGAAATCCAGTCTCGACTTTCTTTTCTATTTATCTCAATCCATCCTGGGCTTGGCCCCAGCGAGCATATTATCAATTAGCCGACTTGCTGACAGCTGTAGTGCACAATGAGTCAGTTCCCTACTTGAGATGAGCCATTGGTCAATTAAACTAATAGTGAAAATCTCTGGGCATAAGAAAGGAAACATTTATGAGCTAATGTTAAGTGTGCGAGGGCTAAAGTGAAATAAAAGGCCTCTACAATTATAACAGGGGAAAAATGAGAACCCAGGCTCATTAATAAACAAAGAGCAGGATGTAATTAATAAATGCCTCTAAACCCGCCAGAATATGGAATTCCTTTCTAAATATGTCATTAGCAAGAAAAATAAAGAGAAAAATTAAGCTGATAAGGACGGGCTTGGAAACCTTGAGAGTATACAAATCATAGGATCTGGCTGACATTTATCCTGCTTGTTAAAGGGAATTAACTAAGGAGTTAAGGAATCACTATGGAGCAGTGGAAATGTGGCCACAGGATAGGAAAGCAAATGATTGTACTTTGATTTTATATATGGCAGAAGTTGTCTGCTTTGCTGGTTGCGGTACAAACACAGCAGAGGGAGATGGTCCCTGGCCAGAGGGGAGCACACCACTGGTTCTGGTCCGGACGTGATCCCAGGGTGAGATTTGTAATGTGCAAGGAAAACAAGAAAGATGTTTTGATCTTCCAACCTTTGGGAAAAAAAAATAAAAGAGCTCTGCTACAAAACAACCATACTGGTCAGATTTGTAGTGGGGAATAATGATACACAGAAGGGAAGCACATTATGGTTCAAAACTACTTCTAACTATCAATAGGTCAGTCGCTTCACAACTTTTTCATGTCTTGGGCTTCATGTTCACACTTGTTTATGGTACTTCTTTGCTGTGTGGGCCCCAAAATCTACCCCTTTTATCTTCTTGAGCTGCGACCCAGGAGGGGCATGGAAGGATCCCACCAGCCCCGGATGTCAAAGCGCTTGAGTAGCGCTGCCTCCTGAACTTCATTTGCTCACGTGCCTTGATGAATCCAAGCTCTGGCCAAGAGAGAGACATACGTCTGAGAAACCTGAAATGGGCAGCAGATGCAAAACCTGGTATTGGAGGACGCCTGATGCCGACTGAGAGATGACAGGCTTTGAAACAGAGGAGAGGCGGCTCATGTCGGGTGCGGCGCAGATGGGGGAATCCGAGGAGAGCTGCTTGGGGAGGAAGAGATGTGATCAAAGAGATGCTCGCTCAGGATGAATATCAGCGGGACGGGACGGCGTTTGTCAAGATCAGAGGAAAAGAGGTTCCTGCACAAGGGTTCGGTGGTGCAGATGGGTTGGAAAGGGCAGGCTGCAGAGGCAGCATGTGTAAGGCAATGAGCCAGAATTGAACATAAATGCAGCAGATGATCTGACTCTTCACTAGTTAACATATTTAAATCAAGCAGTTATTTTTCACTGCAAAAGGCATGCTCTTGCTTGAGCAGGAATTATCAGTGGCATGGAGGTCTGCAGTAAGATTGGCTCCGGGGAGCCCTTATTGTGGCCTTTCAGTACTTAAAGGGGACTTATAAAAAAGATGGGGACAAACTTTTTAGCAGGACCGGTTGCAATAGGACAAGAGATAATGGTTTTAAACTAAAAGAGGGGAGAATCCGAGTAGATGTAAGGAAGACATTTTTTTTACGATGAGGGTGGTGAAACAGTGGCCCAGGTTGCCCAGAGAGGTGGTCGATGCCCCATCCCTGGACACATTCCAGGTCAGGTTGGACGGGGCTCTGAGCAACCTGCTCTAGTTGAAGATGTCCCTGCTCACTGCAGGGGGGTTGGACTAGATGAACTTTAAGTCCCTTCCAAGCCAAACTATTCTATGATTCTACGACTGCGTGATCATAGAAATCAACCTCTGGACTCCAAATCTATGCATTTGATGAAGGTCAATGCTCTGCTTTAGTCCTCTCTGGTTTTTTCCCTTGTTTTCTTTTCACTGGGAGCAGAATCAGCCCCACAACTGTCTAGTCCAGCTTTTTCCCAGTACACAACACAAGTGACAATATTTTGGCAACCTATTTGGGAATTTTTTTAGCAGTTTTGTTCTCTTTCTTTTCTGAACTTTAATATGTGTTTCAAACCTTCACTGCAAATGGCAAAAAGTAAATAAAGAGACAATTTAGATGGGTAATATGCAGACCTAACAGAAGATGGAGAAAAGAAACAGTAACAAATAAACCTAAATAAAGAGTCAAGCTCTTAATAAATTACATCCGACCACCAGACAACTGTAGCAAAGCAGCCAAATTAGCTGCCATACCCTGATGCTGATAGTCTAGATAAAATATTAAAACAAATCTGGACCAAAGAGAGGCTCTCAGCAATGGTACAACAGTTTGCTCTCTAGCCGAGGCAAAAATAACATGTAATCATTTAATACAATTTCTTCAAATAAACTTCATTTTGAGATAATGACTTCCAGATGGATGAAGGTTTATAAACATCTTTGCCACATGATATGTTCCCACTGGGTAATGGAGAGGGTAAAAGAACAATGTAGTCAGTGGGTCTATACCAGTAAATTAAATGTGCCCAGTGCTGATCTCCAGCCCCAATGCCTTCCGAGGCAAGGAAGGGCTTGTGTCCATATCGCTATTCCTTCTTGCTCTCCAAAATCAGGTGGCTGCTTCCAAACTGCCTGTTTGCAGTCCCTAGCTTGTGCTACCTCCTGAGCTGTGCCTGGGAGGTGTCCGTGAAGCTGTTTGGTGCTCCAGACCTGAATGGTGCCAAAAGCATCCTAAAAATTAAACCACTTGGTGAAGGGAGCTCTCATGCCTAGACAAGGTGGAGAGGTGGGCATGTGAGACCCTCATGAGGTCCAACAAGGCCAAGGGCAAGGTCCTGCCCCTGGGTCGGGGCAGCCCCCGGTATCCACACAGGCTGGGGGATGGAGGGATGGAGAGCAGCCCTGCGGAGAAGGGCTCGGGGGTACTGGGGGGTGAAAAGCTGGGCATGAGCCGGCAATGTGCGCTGGCAGCCCAGCCAGCCAGCCGTGCCCTGGGCTGCATCCCCAGCAGCGTGGGCAGCAGGGCGAGGGAGGGGGTTCTGCCCCTCTGCCCCGCTCGGGTGAGACCCCCCTGCAGCGCCGCGTCCAGCTCTGGGCTCCTCAGCACGGGGCAGGCACGGACCTGCTGGAGCGGCGCCAGAGGAAGGCACAGAGATGGTGGAGGGCTGGAGCACCTCTGCTGTGAGGCCAGGCTGGGAGAGCTGGGGGTGTTCAGCCTGGGGAAGAGAAGGCTGCGGGGAGACCTTATTGCGGCCTGCCAGGGCTTAAAGGGGGCTGTAGGAAGGGTGGGGGCAGCCTCTTTAGCAAGGCCTGCTGTGACAGGACAAGGGGTGATGGTTTTAAACTAAAGGAGGGGCGATTCAGACTGGATGTAAGGAATAAAATCTACACTGAGGGTGGTGAGCCACTGGCCCAGGTTGCCCAGAGAGGTGGCCAACGCCCCACCTATGACCTCTAAAGGTCCCTGCCAACCTAAACCATTCTGTGATTCTATGATTCTATGCCTGGGAATAATCCCAGGTGCTGTTTGATTTACCCATATGGACATGACCTAAGAGCAACTTTGCAGAAGACCCCAGAACTCTTTCTGCATCAACCAATACCCTCCTTGAAACTACTTTGGAAGCTCACCCAAAGCTTCAGGGCTGGATTGTCAGGGAAAGCTTTGAAAACATGGAATCCCACATAAAAGATCAAGTCATAAATGGTCATACTCAAAGCTATGGCAAGAACCTGTTCAAGATGTCCATACAGTTCATCAACTAATAGCCCAGTACCTTTTTGGATGAAATACTAGCCTTGAGGTCCTTGGAGCCAAAGCTGCTAGTCAGGCTGTCAGTGTTACACATGTATTTGATTGCTTTGTTGGGTTGGGGCCCTGCAGAATCAGCACGAGGAATGTGAAGGAAACAACGGTACTTCACGCTTAGCGTGGAGAATTTTGAGTGTTATTAATTATTTTTCGTTTTGCTGGTTAGCATTAAGAGACAGAGGGCTGAAACAAATCCAGGCAAAAATCAGCCACAGTTATTAGTGTCTCAAATCTTTGTCTTGTAGGCTTCAGTCTGGTT
Source organism: Anhinga rufa (assembly GCA_013400875.1). Taxonomy (NCBI): domain Eukaryota; kingdom Metazoa; phylum Chordata; class Aves; order Suliformes; family Anhingidae; genus Anhinga; species Anhinga rufa. The sequence continues at coordinate 52,424 of VZTV01030874.1, forward strand.
AAAACAACAGAAAAAAAAAAAAAGCTAGACATGTTTCAGATGAAGGCCCCCAAGGTATGTGGGATTTTAGATAAATGACCTGGGTTGGATCCAGTGCTAATTATTTCCCTTTAAATCCTCAGATATTATCTTTTTTCCTTTGTTTACAGGAGGTTGTTAGTTTGTTTCTTTTGCCTCAGCTTTATCCATACCTCCCGCCATGACAATACCTCCATAGATCCCACAGCTGAAATCTAAATTATCCATGGAGACAGTTGGATTTCATCAAGGACCTGATGGAAAGCTGGCATGTTTCTAGCTCGTCCTGCTCGGTTTTTCACCTGGTGGGTTGGATGGGAGTCCTCAGCTTCCAAGATCCCACATCTTGGGCAAATTGACTGCTGTGGAGCTGAGACCAGAGGAGCCCCAGTTCCTCAGCTCTTCTCTTCCCCAGAAGTCCCTGCAGTCCATGGGTGTCTGCAAGGACTTCCATGTTGCCAGGTCCTCTGCAGCTCATTGGCCAGGCTGCTCTTGGCCTTTCAAAACAGGAGCTGTGGGAGTCATGTAGCAAAGGTTTGAAGCTCCAAAGTTTCCCAGTCCCTCAAGGCTGCACATTTCTGGGGCAGCCCCTTGGTGGTGAAGGGGCTCCAGTGATTCTTTTGCCTGTTCCACATAAAAGCATGAAGCCCACCACATTTTGAGGTGCTCAGGTAATCACTGAAAGAGGAGATAGGCTTTGGGATGATAGTTTAACCTTCGTGAACAGACATAAGAGGTAGATATTGAAATGAAGGCTTATTGGTGGATTACATCCCTAACTGGGTGTGATGAGATGGTGATACCCAAAGAGACTCCTCCTGATTCTGAGCCATGGATGCTCATCACAAGCTGGCATCACTGCAGAGGTTTGCTGAGAGAAGATCAGAAATGAATTTTCATAGAATCATAGAATCATTAAGGTTGGAAAAGACCTCTAAGGCCACCAAGTCCAACCACCAACCCACCACCACCATGCCTCCTAAACCATGTCCCAAAATGCTGTGTCTACATGTTTTTTTGAACACAATTTTTAACACATATTTTAATATAGTTTAATATATTTCATGTAAGTGGAAAACAAGGTAAAGAACAAGAAAGGATAGGTTTTTGGTTAAAGGCCCTGCACAATCTAATGGACTGCAAGGTTATTGAATGCAACGGTCTTTGGGCAGGACTGAAGACTGGACTTCATCCCATATGAAGCAGGACTAGACCTGAAGTTACACTGTCTCCTTGCTCAGAATGATGAATACTACAGGCTTCACAGGGCATTGGTGCAAAGGATATAGGTGCCACCGTGGGCGCCATATTTCTAAATTAGTTGTCTCATCTCCAAACCTGAAGTCTGATGGGCCTGACAGCAAAGAAAAGGGATAGAGGTTTTTTTTTACAGTCAGTGACATTTGCCTATTTCATGGCAAAGGGTGTCAGTCCAAAGGCAGCTGGAGGTTCCTGGATGTCTGAAGGGAGACTCTGATTAAGATTTTCAATGGTTGAATCTCCTTTCTGCCAGTTTTCAGGAGCAGCTCGAAAGGCTGCAGGTCTGGAGCACCTAACAAATATCTGCTATGCTCTTCTCTTCTCAACTGAGGCTGGGCCAGCTCATCTGGGGCAAGGTGGGAGCTGTGCTTCCAGTCTGAAAAGCAGAACATCACCAGTTCCCAGTCTGACCCCATGCTGAAATTCAGGACCATGCACAGATTGTTTCTCGAAAACGTTTAACTTTGACTGTAAGAACAGCCGTGGATGAGTCTCTGTTGCTGGTTAGATATCAATGTGTTTCTCATCAGTTCATATTCCAGCTACATTTAGCAATCATCTCATTAAATGTTAAATCCTGTGTGTTTTCATCTTGAATCCTTTGTGAGAATATCAGCTCCACCGCTGCCAAGCTGGATGCCAGGTCTTAGGCAGGTGGGAGAAGCCACAAGCCTATTGTGCTGCCCTTGAACTATATATCCCAGCAACACTGTGGAAGTCTTGCTCAACCAGCTCTGCATGCCAAAATCTCCCTAAGCTTCCTCCTTCACCCTCCATTGACACGGCAGATGCTTTTGGACACCTTCCCAGTTTCATCAGGTCAGTTCTCAGAAGGCTGGAAATCTCTGTTTCCCATATAGTCCCCCCAAAATATAAACAAATATCATCTGTGTTGGAGCTGAGCAGTGGAAGTGTGTACGTCCTGTTATAGATTCATGTTTACATTATTACTGGGAGCAGATTAGGTGGTTTCATCTTTTTATAGTTTTTTTTAGTTTTCTTGCATGTCCCATGGTTTTGCAACATGGAGAAAATACTGTGGCTCCTTTTGAAAAGTGGCTTGGGGGGGCCTCAAACCTCCTCTACTCTGTCTGGATTTTCAATCCAAAGGTTGTCTATCTTCCACACCAGCATCTCTTCTATGACTAGGATTTCTCTTTCATGTTCTTCTCTCCAGCTAACCTCTGCTAGGTGTTCATTTCCACCCTATGCTGGCCTAACAAGGGTGAGTATTGACTGTAATCAACACTGCTCTGTTGCAAATGCCCTGGATGAACTCTTTCCTATGTGTTTTACGCTGCTCCTCTCTCTCATTAGAGACTTCACTGTCCCTGCAGTAACAGCAAGCACATGAAGATATTGCTTAATGAGTATACAACCTACCCAATGTACTTGCTAATCGTCCCGAGAGCTGGCAAAAGAACTGAATGCTCTTGCTGAGTCAGCATGTGGGCCATGAATATTACTTTCCATAGAATGCACACTGAACTGCTGCCAAGTCTGGGCCAACTCTTCAGCATTGTTGAAACCAGACAAGTATCTGGATTAAGGTTCCAGTTGGAGGGGAGAGTCCTGCAGAGCTTCTTGCTTGCTTGTTTTGTTTTTCACCAGTGAACCACTAAGCCCCAGCAGTGAGCTTTACAGTTGGAAAAGGACTCAATTGATCCAGTTTGTGCAAAAACCTTTCAACCCAGGAACTGGTGCATCTCCTGTGTGCTGAGTCAAGCTTATTACAGAGCAGAGCCTGTTGTGCTGCTGCAGGGGTTGTGGAAAGGGGAGGGTTAAACTCTGCAGGACTGCGGTGGCCTTCAGAGAGCCTGGGAACAGGGAGCAGGGAATGGGGAGGTGGCTTTGCCTAGTTTTGTTTTAATTGGAGAGGGTGATAGCTGATTTTGTTCTTGACACTCACTGTGCTACCGAAAGGGTCAGAAAGTCAATAGCCAAACTTTACTGGAGACCAGGGGGAAAAAAGTGGTGTCTTCTGAGACACCAGCCAGCACATGAGATTCACAGCCAGGTGATGGAGCCTGGAGGGAGGGCGTGCGTGGCAGAGGTGGCAGAGGTGGCATGGCCAGGTCATGCTCCTAGGCTGACTTATTACGGCTGTCAGCTAATCTCTCTCTCTTTGGGGAGCTCTAGCTCATGTTACCAGCAGTAGGAGGTGAGAATGACCTGTAGCTGGGGGCGGACAACGGCCCATAAACTGGGTCTCCTGGCAGCTTGCTGAAGTCTATCCCTTGTCCCTTGAAAGGAGGCACCTTAAGGGCAGCTCCTTCTTGAACCAAGTGCCTCTGTCCCCTTTTCAGAAGAGGGAGGCATACAAAGATGTTGTGTCTGTGGTGTTAGGACCTGCTCTGTGTTTCCCCCATAAAAGCTTTTCATCAGAAAATTCTACTATGCCCAAAAAGTTCCCTCAAATTCAACGATTTTTTTAATGAAATTTGCCTCTTTTAGTGAAGCTTCATAATTTCTCAATTCCACAGAAGAATATACTCCCAAAACCAAAGACAGACAAGTATCAGGCCTGGAATAGGTGATCACCCCAAGCCTGGGGAGGGCAGGGAAGCCGGTAATCCTGCTTTACCAGCTTCTAATGGGACCCTTGTTGTCAGTTTCCTGCAGTGCAGATGGTTGCCATTCCCACTAATCTGGGGTAGCTTTTCTTGTTCTCTTTCTAATGGTGTTTCATAACATATATGGAAGTATTCATTAGGGCAGGAGGAATGGAAAATTTCAAGAATGGTTGGATAAATTCTTCAAGAAAAAATTATCACAAAGAATGTTAACAAGGGGAAATTTAATGTAAAAAATTTATTTTGGGGGAAAATGGTCATTTTATAACTAAAAACTGTTAGTAAAAACTATTCCTACACCTTTCCCTGCCTCTGTGCTGGTGTTCCCGCATAAACCCATCAAAACACCTTCTTGTTTCAGCCTTGTGCATCCTCAGGATCAGCAAGGATGGCACCTTTGAAGTCTGTACCCCACAGTCACTCCTGGTGGGAACATTGCCTCTTCCCTTCAGGGAGTCATCACATGTGGGTGGGGATGACCCAAAGATGGTTCCTTTTCATGGATATGCTAAACCATACAGGTCTGCCATACCTTGGCATGAGGGAGTGTGTAGTAGACCACAGAGTATGGCTCCACTTGGCAAGGCTGTGCCATGTCTTGAGCCCAGGCTGCTTTTAGGCAAGCCATTGATCTGGTAGGGCTTTTAGCGGAGCTTTGGGGTACGCCAGGGAACAAGTCTGGTGCATTACTACCCCTCATGTCCTTCTCGTGTGGGGAACAGGGGCGACTCACTGTGGCCAGACACCATCTTTTACCCCCAAGGGGCCCTGGACATCCTGTAGCTGATGGCGAGCAGTGAGTTGGCCAGAAGGTCCTTGGAAGGTCCATGGTTTTTGGATCATGGATATGGTCTAATGCTACGCGTTTGGTATTGTTGATGAAGTAGGAAGGGGTACTTCAGACTGGGTACACCAGTGTGGCCATGCCTCCTAAGCTGCGTGAATATGGTGGTAGAGGAGGACACTGCAGTTCAGTCTGTGCTTCGGCATGGGCTCCATCAGGATCACAGGATGCAGCCCCTGCTTCTGCCCCAGCTTTGACGTCAGCTTTCTGTGTGACCCTGGACTACCCTGCTCAGCTTCTTTATCCGTCAGACTGGGACAATAATGACTGCTACCTCACAAGTGGAGTTTATGAGTTTGCCTCCGGACCCATTGTCCCAGTAGAGTGTTATGGGGTGCTTGGGGTCATTAAAGATCTGATGGAGTTGTTTTTGTGTTTTGCCTTTGCAAGAGTACACGGGGCATTACCCTAGGCGTCCTGGCAAACCTTCCAACTTCCTTTCTGCTGTCATGATGAAAGGGGACATGTCAGCCCTAGAAAACGCGTGTTAAGCAAGAAAGAGGAGACTTCTGGGAAAGGGCTTCTTTTCTGCAAAATTAGTTTTGCTGAGTTTACAAGGTGTCGAAGGCTATTAATACTGCATGCTTTGGTACCATGAGATTGTAAACAAAGTTTCAATATGCCTTTCTACAGAGCCATTTATCAGCCTCCATCTTTTCCTCTCTGGCTTTTTTCCACTCCCCCCCCACCCCCATTCTTTTGCTTTGTCTCCTGGACTTATTCCCATTCTCTAGGTTGTCTTATTAATTTTCCTCTTTCTCAAACTAAAAAACATGCTTGTGGGCTGGAGACTTTACAACATTCTCTCATAGTCCTGGATTTAAAATGCCTAGCCGGGGGTCTGTAATGTACTGACATGGAAAGACTAGACTTATTATTAAACTAATAATCTAGGAATTTTTATGAACTTCAGAGCTCTGCAATCTTTTCTAACCACATGGCACGGGTTGCTGAGGTATTAGCAGCCATCAGTGAAAAGCTACTGTGGCTGGACACGCCAGCTTTGTCAACACCTGGGAGCAGGGCTGCAAAGATGAATGAGCCAAGGAGGTGGGTGGAGAGAAACAGGAGGCACACAACAGCCCTAGGTGAGACCTGCCTGCTTCCTGCCAGGTTTGTACCTGGTGCATTAGCCAGGTTGGAGCCCCAAAATATAAATTGTGGTATCAGAAAATATCTTGAATAAAATGGGATTGCTTTGGAGTTGGGGTGTATACTTGCCTTATTCTCTACTTTGGCCACTGCTACATACTGAGTTAGATGGATCCTTGACCCAAACCAATGTGGCTATGCTTGTGTTCTTATGGCAGACTGAGCTGGTTAAGATGAGATGCTGCTACACCTCTTATTTTAACATCTTTTCTCATGATAAAGACTAAAAGCCAGGATTTTCAGATGTGACTGATGATTTGGAGTATTTGTCTTGAAGGCCTTATAAGGAATCATCTTTTAAGGGTGTTTATGTTGGGCTGGTTTAAGGATCCATTTAACTTGGTATCTAGGAGTACCCACAGTGGAATCATAGAATCATTAAGGTTGGAAAAGACCTCTAGGATCATCTAGTCCAACCATCAACCCAACACTACCATGTCTCTTAAACCATGCACTGAAGCCATGTCTACTTTCCAGCAGCTGCAGCACATGAAGTTGCCTTGTTTCTTAACTAATATCTTTGCCAGGCAAAAGCATATTCAGTGTACGGCATTCAGATACAAAGTGTATTCAGTCAGCATTCAGAACCACTGCATTGCTCTCTTTGCTACCCAGAAAAATGCAAACCCCCGGCTTGATGTTGCTCGTTATGTTCCCAGAGCATAATTTCAAAAGATGCATGAAAGGCTTTGCTTCTTGCTCCGGACACCTGGGCAGCCACGTTGTTTGGTGCTAGGCAGCCCCATGTTTCATTCGGGAGGTGGAGGTACCTTCGTGGTGATCTGTGGATGGTTTTGCAAAGCTTTTTAATGTCCTTCAGGGTGAAAGCTGCCAGTGGAAAGAAAGAGACACAATTATTTGACTTGCAGTTTAAGGCAGACAGTTGACCTTCTGTAACGTGATTTATATCATTGTGTGAACTGCCATCGTGTGAGATGTTTTTTTCCACTGCAAAGCATTTGTGAGACCTCCACCCCTTGCATTTTTGCCTGCTTGTCAATCTGCTTATCTTTCCATTTTATTTAATTAGAAACACTGGTTTTGACAATGCCTGTCCTTGGAGATTGAACACACCAGGCCAGTCTCCCTGTAGCTCAGGTGGAAGAAGTGCATTGGCTGCCCTAAAGTCACCTGGGGGAAAACAAAGAGGAGGAAAAGCTCGCTATCTCCCTGTGATGGATTACTAACCCATCCCTGGGATATTCCAGAGAGAACAGACACGCAGCCCATGCTGAGGATGAATTACTGGATCCTATTATAACAGGAGAAATTAAAAAAAAAAGGAGAACTTCTCTGGATAATCAGCACCAGCTGCCATTTGTGGGGTACCCCCATCCTCCAGGCAAGCCACATCTGTGATTCATGCCACATCCCACGTTTTTTTCTGCCCTTAACATCTAAACAATATGACATGTTCTGCTTTAGTACATGCATATTTCTTCCTTACGCGTGAGTTTCCGGCTGCTCACCAAAGATGTAACTCATCCATGAGGAGGAGAATGGACGAGGGTGAAGGGGGAGAACGTTTCCGGCAAGCCTCTGGATGGGAGACATGCATCTTCTTTTCTGCGTCAGTTCTGTGTCAGAGTAATTGGAAGCAACAAGGCAGCACTGGAAAACGCTGTCATGGATCTTAAGCCTTTGTGGGAGTCACTCCTTGTAATATATGGAGTGCTTACAAGAAGCCGTGACAACTCCAGCGCATGGCTGACATGCTGAGTCTTTCACCGAAGCCAGTGAGGCAGGAAAAGAAGATGAAGTTTCATGCAGTCACAGGGAGAGAAGTCCCAGGGTTGTTTTAGAGGAGAAGAGGGCAGAGGGGGTAATGGCGTCACGATAGTTTCTAGCTGGGGAGGCCAAAATTAACTTGTGAAACTTAGCATGTGCTTGCTAAGGTAACAGCAGATGGAGTTCAGGAGGTCTTTCCTAGTTCTGTGTGCCTGAGACACTCCCCACTGCTGGCACAAGGGAAACAGGCATAGCCAGCTGCAACCGCGGGACAGTTGTGCCTCTGCAGGGGCGCAGCACGAGCTCCTTGAGAAGTACAGCATACCCACGGCTCCTGCCAAGAGCTGGTGAGTGCACAGGCTGCCACTCCACACGCATCCTCACAGGCTGCCCCTGCTCCCCCTGCAACACCCCACGGACCGACGCCAACCTTACCAGGTATTGGTGGGGATTTCTTTCCTTCTTTGGAAGTTTTCCTTCTTGGAAGGAAAGTCTTTTTTCCTTCTTGGAAGTTGTGTCTCAGCTGATGTGTGTTTTTTCTATGTTTCTGGCACTGGTCTTCAGCCCAGACCCTACTGCAGCCTGCTCCAAGCCCAGAAATCTTATAAAACCCCAGACGTGTAGTCTTCACCTTTCAGGAAAAGATGGACCTATGAAAAGTGGTTTTTTCCACTGAGGAAATCCCTTCTGCAGACTCAGGAGCCCTAAACCCAGGCCAGGGAGTCACCCCTTTCCACCTAGTTACTGCATACAGGCAGCAATAGAGGACCGGTGCCTGGCACCCTCTTGCCTGGCACCCAGGACCACCCAACACCAATGAGATGCCATGAGACAGAAGTAGTGTGTGCTTGTGTTAATCAGTCTCGGTGGAATTTTTCTGCTGTAAATTTTTCTGAATGCTGTTTGGTCTCATCTCACCTTTAAATCTTATTTAGAGTTTACGATGAATATTTATTTTGATGTACGCTCATTCCTTTGCAAGGACAGCTGCTGCAGAGGGTGAGCCTTATGCACCACCAGTTTGCTGCAGGCTTTGGGGCTGAAAATTGTACTGTGTGGTCCTCCAAAATCACCCCTGCTACACCTCCCATGAGCACTGGGTGCTGGGCACAGCAGGAGGGGAGTTAAAATGAACCCGCTCCAGGGGGATGAAAAGGAGGAGCTCTCAAACAGAGTGTTGCATGCTCTGGCTGGCCTGTAATCCCATCCAGGAAACCTTATGCCATTCCCAATCTCATCCTTTGATCACTTCTGGAAAGGCGGTGGATCTGGGGCCTCCACTGATGACCTGCCGCCGGGGCTCAGCAGGGTGGATGGACAATGATGAATTGGTCTGAGGTAAGATGTCCTACTACAAAACACATGTGTTACACATCTTCCCTCCCTCCTGTTCCTTGAAAGTCATTACAGGAACTGGGTTTCTCCTCTTTTTGGCTTGGAACCAGTAAGAAAAAAACACTTCAGGGGAGGGTGTGATTGTGCCAGTGTGCTGGAGTGATGGTCAGCAGAATCGGTCCCGGGATGGGCGTGCAGCAGGTGAGTCAGGCTTGGGAATCGCAGCTTCACTCCTCCTGTCCAGGACTAACTCTTGACCACTGCAAGGACAAAGGATTTCTTTCTGACTGCTGCTAAGTGCCTTCATTTTTGTAGGGAAAAAGCAGTATTTGCAGCTTTGCTCATTTACCTCCACGCTATTTTAGCCTGGTACTCTGACCCCAAGGGGTTCATCTCATGGCCAGAGGTAGAGATGCAAAGAGAGGCCCGTGTCAAGGGGGCTCTGTGTAAAGGTGTTGCTGTCTGACTAGAGTGACCTTATTTTTTCTGCAATGAAGCCTGTAAGGTCAGGATGCCACTGTGTTATGCATTAGATATGTAGGCTGAGACTTACCAAGCTTGTTATCTAGACAGATATGACAGACAACAGTGGGGAAAGCAAATATTACCATGGGAAATGACACACAGAGAAACTGGATTTCTTGAACAAAAGCTTCAAGATTGGAGTAGTCTAGGTCTCCAGTGCCAACCCAGTGCTTCCCCCCGGTATTTGTTGTCCTGAAATTATTTCTTTGTATTAATGGGTTTCCATAATCCCTTGTGTTATTGCAGCTTGACAAGTTCTCTCACTGCAGTGCATGGAGGCTTTTGCTGTTGAGCCGTGAAAATGATCAAGGCAGACGGGAAACAGCTAGAGGAGCTAAAGAAATGCTCTTTGGGGGATGTGGAGAAGTGGGCTGCGTCTGGGGTTATGCAGGAGTCTGAAAGCGGTGGGAAAGTGCTATGGTCACGGAGGGCAATGCAGATCTTGGGGGTGCAGAGGAAGGCGTGCACTGCAGAAGGGCAGTGAGGAGCTGGGCACCCATTCCAAGCCCCAGAGACTGTCAGCTTCTATGGAGAAGAAACAGCAGCAGACCCCACACAGGCACCTTTCTGGCAGGCAGATGTTTGTATTGCATGTTTGGCAATCATCGAGCGCCAAGGTTTTGGCGAGGGGATGAGTGGAGAGAAAGAGTCTGAGTGAGAGCAGAAGATGCAGCCAAAGCCTGGTGAGGCTCAAGTGTCCACGTGCACTTTGGAGACGTGAATCCCACCTCAGAACACATGGCTGTAACTCAATTGCCATGCAGACCCACACATGAACCCACACACGCACGCCACCTCCAATGGCAGATGTCTTCAGAAGAGTTGCCCTGAACTGACAGGTAACACAACTAATAATGGTGTTAGGCAATTATCCTCTTCCCTGTATCCTCCACTAACCTCAATGCCACTCTGTAAAACCTCTTCAGGGTAAGGGCTGTCACTCTGTTGTGTGCCTGTGCCTTGTCAATCATGGTGAGACCTTCAGTCATGACTGGAACATTTACATCTTGATCGCTGTTTTATGGGATTTGAACCACAGTCCTTTGAAAAGGTAGCGATAGATCCAAAGATCCTGGTCATGGATGTGATTTGTGCTCTCCCAGAGGGGAATGACCAACCCCAGCTCAAAATGGAGAGAAGGTCAGTGACAGAAGAGCAATGTTTCAGGTTTTTGGAGGGTATTTTTAATCACCTAAAGGCTACTAGAAAGCTGCATTAGTACAAATGAGAAGGCAGACACTAGTTTTACTATAATGTGCTCAAAGCAAAGCTGAATAGCATAAACTTGTATGTTGATATTAAATGCATTTAATTTGTATTGTATTTATATTGAAATTAAATGTAAGAATCAAAAGAAAGAAATTCTGCATCTAAGGTTTTTGTGATCTCTCCCTTCTATAATTCTTCTTTATGGTTTTGTTTCTTGAAATAACTCACACTACAAAGGACTCAAAGGACTGCTAAGACGTTTACAGGGGTCTTACCAGTTGATCAATCATTTCATGGAAACATTGGGCTCTTGAGCTCAATGTATTTCTGAGGAAGGTTGTATGACATGGTGCCTGAAATAGCAAGGACTTGACTCAATGTCTGTGTTTGTGCAAATAAATGGAATGTGCCCAAGATTGTCCTGCGACTCTGGGGCCATCTGGCATGGAAGAGCTTGCATCCACGCTTTTAAATTTGAACAACCTGCAAATCTAGGTAGCTTCATCTGAACTGCTCATTGGGAAAGGTTCTCGGCCTCTGTTAGATCCCAAACCACAGGTGGACGTGTTTACATGCCCAGAAATGTTCTCTAACACTCTTCATGAGCTGGTACAGAAGTCAGTGTTGACTCCAGAAGCTCCTCAATGAAATATTTAAGGTCCAGAGTGGCTGGACTCTAGGAGAACACTCACTAGCATGGTGATTACTTTCTTGGCTGGGTAGAGCTCCTGCTGCTTACAGCACGTGGCACCATATGTGCTGTGTCTTGGTGCACAGGATGGTGTGTCTACTTGGCACAGTGTCACTGGTAACATTTATTAACCCAGCTCCATGGAGTGGGCACCATGGGAATGTCTTGGGTTTCAGTAAGAGCAGGAACAAAACCTTCACCCATTACAAACCAGAAGGAAGCATGAGAAAGCCAATGACAGTGGGAAAGTGCTTGTGATGGAATGATGCAA
>VZTV01030881.1:7317-61500 GCA_013400875.1 Anhinga rufa
CAGGACCCCTTACAGCACAGCAGGACCCCCTTACAGCAGGACAGGACACCCTTACAGCATGACAGGCCCCCCTTGCAGCAGGGCAGGACCCCCTTACAGTGGGACAGGACCCCCTTACAACACAGCAGGACCCCTTACAGCACAGCAGGACCCCTTACAGCACGGCAGGACCCCCTTACAGCAGGGCAGGACCCCTTTGCAGCGGGGCAGGACCACGCTCAGCACTCCCAGGCAGGATGGGCGCAGCTCCCCCTCACGCAGCCCAGCAATGCCGCCAGCAAAGCTGCTTGGAGCTGGGGGGCTGCAGGTGGGGCCTGGCATGGGGCAGGTGTCTGATACGGCACCACTGGGAAATGGACCCTCGTAGCCTCTTGTTTGCTCCAAGAACGCGTGGCTTGCCCCTCTCGGCACACACTGCTGGGCAGTGACCCACCAAACCCCAGCACTACCCTCTTCCCTTTGCATTCGCCGTGATAAATGACAGTCTGGACGTGCCTTTGAGGTTAAAATAGCTGCCACACATGCACGTAGTGATAGCTATCACCTAGTTTACTGACCCTATCTCCACTATGCAAAGCTAAACGCTACAGACACGCTGTTTTACTTGTGGTTTTGTGGTTGCAACCCGCACGCTGCTTTTGTGATCTGTCCTCAGCGGTCAGTGGCTTCTGCCACCCTGGGCCACGCTCTGGGCTGACAGAAATCAGCCGTGACCTCAGGGCTGAAATCTCCAGCTCTCAGCACGGCTCCTCTGGGTTACACCAGACGCCCACCACCGTGGCATCTGGCCATCTATTCACCAGGCCTCCCAGTTACCCCAGAGTGCGATGCCGAGGCTGTGGCTTTGGCAGCAGGGATGCCGGAGCTGCATCCCGCCGCAGGGACCTGCCAGGATGTAACTGGCCGCCAGGTTGTTAACTACAGGTCAGCGCACAGCCTGGCGCCAAGGAGCCAGCATCCCACGCGCCCTCACATCACTTCTGATGGACTTATTCGGAATGGCTCTTTCCCGCCTTTCTCTCACTCAGTGAATTTGCCATTATGCAGGTTTTAATGATGCAAATTTGCTCTAGTCCTGAGCCCAGAGTGCTTCATGCTGCACCCCAGAACGGCTTGCAGGGCTGAACTTCCTCACCTAAGAGGGCTCCCTCCCACCAGACCCCAGCCACCAGCACACCCTCTCGTACTGCATGTTCGACGAGAAAGTGGGCTCTGAGCCCCTTCTCTGGGGCGCTCAACCTCAGCCCAGAAGCCCTGGTGAAGACCCAGTGCTGTCCCTCCCCTTAAAACAGCCTCTCCTCAAATCACCCCCTGAAGGGAAGACCAGACGAGCAGCAAGCCCAGCGTCAGGCAGCAGCCAGACCCCTTTGCGGGGGAAAGATTTAACACAGCAGTTTAAAAGCACAGAGGTGACCCTGCTAAGGAAACGTCCTGGTTGGATTTATTTTAATTAAAGTGCCTGAGAGAACACATCCATTTCTGACACCATCTGGGGCTTTTTACTTCTGAGAAACTGAAAACTCAAATAGTAATTTTTTTTTTTGGTGGTTCTGGCTTGGGTTGCATTATTTTTTGGCAAGAAAAGCGTTGATACCCTTGGAAGCTTTCACCTTCCTAAAAAACAACAACAACAACAACAACAACCAAACCACAAAAAAAGAGCCTCAAAACCAACCAAACCTTCCTTGGATGAAAATAAAATGTGCTGACGGGATTGACTGCCCTCCTGCCCGCGCGAGAGCCCGGCGTGCCCACAGCCACGCACGCCAGCGCGGGTCCCGAGGGGGAGCCCCCCGCTCCGCTTGCACGGGGCGTCCCGTGGTGGCCGCAGTCATTCCAACAGCCCAACCGCCCCGAGCGCCCCGGAGCCCGCAGAAGGCATCCGACTGATGGAAGGGAGCGTTACCTCTGCTGCTGGCGTGCCGGGAGAGAGGCTGCAGGCTGCGGTCGGTCACCGCGGCTGAGTCAGGTGGTGACCATGTGGGACGCGGCGTGGGGCCCCTGCCCGCTGCATGCGGCTGCATAGTCCCTGGCAGCGGTGCAGGCAGGAGGCAGGCAGCACCCGCGCACCGCCTGGGCACCCCGAGCCCTCCGGGAGGTGCTGGCAGCTGCCTGCACTGCTGGCGGTACCTCCCCTGGGATGCCCACAGCCTCCCGGCACTGCACCACGGCCCCACGGGCGAAGGAAAACCCAGCAGCAAACGGCTCCGAGCGTGGCCTGGGAAGAAGTCTGCTCCAAAAGCTTCCCCCGCGGCTTCTCCCTCCCAGGGGAGCAGGGGTCCCACGCCAGCCCCTCTGCTTTCCCCTGCCCACCGCTGCTGGGGGAACCCGGCCGTGCGGGGAGGGGAGCCCATGGGGGCTCTCGGCCTGGAGCACAGAAGCCCAGAGACCTGGCTCAGTTTGTGGCAGGTAGGTGAAGGAGACGAAGAGATGATTTTTTGCATTCCCAGGCCCAAGATGCAGAGCTCAGAGCGGTCTTTTGGCTGCTCTGGTGTTCTGCCCGTGTTTAAAAGACCGAACACCACATAGGTGATGTGCTGTGTCTTGCGTCGCTGCCCACCTTCTCCACCTTGCAGCAGAGGACAAGCCCTGCCTCTGCGCAGCCCTGCCTGTCGAATGGGGCAGCGGCGACCTCGGTGCAAGGCTGTGCGGCACCCGAGCACCGCGGTCCCCTGCACAGCACCCGTGTGCGGAGGCGGCGTGCCCGAGGGCCGGGCTTTGGCACGGGCAGCCTTCCCTAGGGCTCAGCCCTTTTCTTTCTGTGCCATTGGTTTCAAAAGAATTTCCTGCAGCCATTTTCAAGCGATGCATTTAGAAAAGCTGCCCTTCCCAGCCTAGGCAAAAATCCCAGTGCGCCTGCAGACGCTGAAACGCTGCGGTTTATAGATGCGCTTCAACTCAGACCTCCCGAAGCAGACCGGGGGGCTGCCTGGCACCCGCACACGCTGCAAAGCTGGGATGCTGCATCCAGCCTTCAGCGGTCTATCTCAGAAATACACTTCCATGAGGCCTCACTGAGCGAAGGACCTCTGCCAAGCAGCTGGAATTCAGTATTCCCTAAGAAGTCCGTCCTATCGGAGGAGGCATCTGAACCGAAGGGGTGAACCCAGCCGTAACACAGCCCCGGTCGGCGGCTCTCTCCTCACCAGGCCACCCTGGCGCTGGGCGAGGGATCCAAGGCCCCAGCAACACGCACGTGTCAGCAAACGGGTATCACAAGCGCCAGGCAGGGCTGGCGGACGCCGCGTCGGGCGCCGCGCGAGCGGGGCGACGCGCAGCAGGTAACGTGCCAGCGCCGCTGCTCTGGGCTCGGCTCTCGCCGGAGCTCGGCCAGTTCGGCTGCATCTGCAGCCCCAGCGCTCCTTGGCAAGGGGCCCCCTCCCTGCGAGCAATAAACACCCACAGACCTCTGGGAAACTGCAGGCTTTCCGGCCAGAGCTGCAAGGGAAATCGGGAGGGGGAGAGCACCAAAACTAAACGAGGGTCGTGTAGCACCCAAACTGGTGGCCAAACACCAAGCAGCAGAGTGCCATCCCACACCACCCTCCCTAGAGCTCCCTCAGCCTGGCAAACGCTGGCAAAAACCTCCTTCAGCCGTCCCAGCCCCTCGGGACAAGGGTGAGCGCCAGCGTCGCCATCTGCAAGCCACAACCTCAGCCTCGGAGCAGTGACAGGCCTCGTTCGAGACCCCCAGTCGAGCCCCCAGCCGCAGCATGGCCCTGCTCTGACGGTCCGGAGGCGAGCACAGCTGCGTGAGACGGCTTCGCTTCCCAGCCGTGCAAAGTGTCACAAGACCTTTCACAGCCACGCATCGCACGGAACTCTGCCCGGAAAGCTGTTCCCCTGAGGGCAGGGGCTGGCGATGCCCACGGAGGCTGTGGGACAGATGCACAGCAGGCATGCTGCGGCGGGAGGCAGGCGGAGATCAGGCAGGGCTGCAGAGCAGCCAGATGTGCCCCAGCTGTGGGGTCCTGCTCACTGGAGGAGCAGCGACCGGGGCTCTGGGGCCGTCCCGCTGCTTCGCTGGCAGAGCTGGGCTCAGGTGGGGCTCCCACACCCCCTGCCCGGCCGGCACCCCGAGGAGTGCCGGAGCCAGCCGGCGGGGTGACTGCTGTCTGCGAGGAGGCAGATGGTAATAATTACCCATACGCTAATTCCATGGAAATTTCCATGTGCCTGGGAAAGAGGCACACCAAGCCCTCGCTGCTGCCCCGGGGGCAGAGGTTCACTGTTGTTTCCCGGGACTGTGACTAAGAGCCGGGTCTGTCACATGGATGGTGTTTAAATGCCTCCTTGGAGCCTCCCATCTAAATGCCACTGGCTCCAAAGCTGCCGGGAGCCAGCACCGCTGGGCTGCGAGGTGGCGTTGGGGAGCGCCCGGAGCACCTCGGCTCTGCGGCGGGCTCCCCGGCACCCCGGCCCGCGCCCACCTGCACCGGCAGAGCAGCGGCAAACCACCCCGGAGGGGGGACGCCGTGCCCGAGCCCTTCTCCACCGTGTTCACATCACGGACGGCATCCCCCGCGGTCGGCCTCCCGGGAGGGTCCCGAGGGAGGGCAGCCCCCGGCCCGGCTGGGCAGGCCGAGCGGCGCTGCGTGCCAGCACACCGTGCCGCACCGCGCGCTGGCAGCTCCTCCTTAGCAACACCAACAGAGCCACAACACGGGCCTCGGAGGCAGAGAGCGTCGCAGCCCGGCGCGCAGGCTCTGGCGGGGAGCCCAGCGTGCCCACGCCGCCCCGGTCAGCGGGCAGGTGCCGGTGCCCTGCTCTGCCTTGGGAAAGCCGCGAGACCGAGCTCAAAGCGGGGAGGAGGTTCTGCTGTTCAGAGGCGTCTTCCATGGTCTACCTGCTATGGCAGCGGGGCTGGTGGGAGCCGGAGACCAGCTCTGCACCCCGGGGTGACTTGCGGAGCCCTCGCTCCCTGCTCCCCTCCTCCCTCCAGCCTGATGCAGGCAAGCGCTCAGCGAGGATCCCGGCCCTCAGCTCCCTTCTCCTTCCTACCTTTCCAGCCGCAGACTTCTCCCGGGCTCCGTCACTCTCTGCTACCTGTCCCGGGGCTCCTTCGAAAGCCGCTCGCATGAGCAGCTGCCTGGAAAAGGAGCAGGGAGGAAGGAAGGGGATGGACAGCGTGGGGAGGGCCAGGCAGCGGCGGGGTGTCTCAGTGCACCCTGCAGCCTCGGGGAAAGGAAAGAGGATGTTTTGTAAGATTTGGCGAGCGCTTCCACGGGCAGGGAGAGGAAACTGGTGGGGCAGACGGCGCTGGGCGAGCTGTCCACGCACGCGGTGCCACGCCGGTACCAGAGCCTCTCGGGCGAACGCCTGGATCTCATGCCGTCTCCTGCCGGGGCCCCACTGGTGTCATGCCGTAAAAATGTGCTCTTGGCTGGAATTTGGCAGCCTGGCCTCTGGCGGGGAGGGAACCTCTCTGCTTACAGATGGAGCGGGAGCTGCGGCCTCAGGGCTGCGGGGAGAGGAGAAGGGGAGCTGTCAGGCTTCCTGAGCTTCGGGAGCTCCCGCGGCGCCGGGGAAGGAGGGCTGGGAGCGGCGGACGTGCTGCTTTCCCCCGGCTGCCCCACGCGAGGCACGAAGATGGGGACGGATGGAGCCACCAAACTCCCCAGAGAGGCTGAACCGAGCAGGATTGCTGAACCAGAGGCTGAACCAGCAGCATCGCCCGGGGCACCAGACCCGGGCAGTGGTGGGACAGCCAGGAGGGTTACCTGAATAGCAGGGGAACCGTTTTGGAACTGAAGGGGGCTTTTTCCTGTGAGGTTTTAAAGGCTTTGGTTGGGGCTCCACCCCAGCAAAGGGGTTTCACAGCCGGGGTGCAGAGGCGGCTGAGGTGATGAGCAGCCCTGCGTCCCCCAGCCTCCCTCCCCAGCCAGCTCCCGCTGCCCCTCTGGGGCAGACCCCACCTCTGCCCCGTTTCCCGGAGCCCCGAGGGCATTGCAGCCCCCAGTTTGCCCAAGCCCAAACTCCAGTCTGGTCCCCCAACACCAAACCGGACAGGACCCAGTCCGCCACACACGTACGGAGATTAACCGCAGCCTATTAACTGACCGACCCCCGGGCCTCACCCCAAGGGGGTCCAGCCTGACCCTGCTGCAAGCCCCGCGGGGCTGGAGGCGGCCCCGGCTGCCCCCGGCTCCTGCAGAGGGAGCGCAAGGAGCGGCGATGAGCGGCGGGCTCTGCTGCAGCCATTTCAGCCTCGGCAAGCGCCCGGCAGCCGAGCTGCTTCCCAAAGGCAGGGGAGCTTCCCCCGCCAGCAAATCCTGCAGCCTGCTCCCCAAGCCCCTGGTCCCTGCCCTCCGCCCTGGCCAGAACCACCTTCCCAAACACCCCAGGACCAGCAGCAGCCGTGCGGAGGGAAGAAAACCAGCTCCCTGCATTGCCACCTCCCGCAAAAATCAGGACAGTGGGTGGGAGGGAGGCGGCTGTGCAGCGCGTGGAGAGGGGTCCGGGGAGAGCAGGGTGGTGGGTGCCAGCCCAGGAGCCCCCATCGCTTCGGCCTTCTCTGAGGAGCTCCCTGGCTGTGCACCCTCCGACGCCCGAGCGCCTTTCCCAGCCACCCATCACTCCCTCCAGCCAGAAGGGCAGAGTGCGGGTACCTCGGTCAAGGAGTAGACGTCTCACTCCTTCATCTGGCTTGGGCGGCCGTAGCATCCTACCTGTACCCGAACCCGTGCTCGGCCAGGCTCGGCTCTGTGAGCTGCCAGCCCCCTGCCCGCAGCCCGCGCCAGCCCCTTGGCCATGCCAGCCCCACGGACCCCGCCGTCTCCCTGGGGTTTGGGGCTGGAAAGCGCTCCCGGCTGCGGGAGCCACCCGGACCTTGCTTCAGCAGAGGGCAGTGGCACTCGCCTGGTTGTCTCATCGCTGGCCTGAGTCCAGCCTCACACTCCCATCTCTCAACTTACTCCTTCTTTTCAGCTGCAACTTCCTATTAGTTATCATTTTAATTCTTTACCTCTTCAGCAGTGCAGAAAATTGGCACTTAATTCGCCCTGCGAGGCTGCGTGGTGGCAGCTTAATTGACCCTCGTTGCATCACCCTGGCCACATCTCGGTCAGCGAGCTCAGCCTTGTGCCACATTAATTTTCCGTCCACTCTCTGTTTATCTGCCCTTTTCAGGGATGCTGCTTGTGTCCAGCTCCAGGTGAGAGGCTCGGAGAAAAACCTGCTGCCACGGGGCAGGGGTGGCCCACGCTGCCCAGCAAGCTGCAGGGGTCCCTCCGGGTCTGCATTCAGAGTAACCTGGTTTTCTGCAGCTCTCTGCCTTCCTCAGCTCTTCAGCAGGTTGCTCCAAACCCAGGACATTTCAGCATCCCACCTTTGGTACGGTGGGTTGCAGAATGATGTTGCAACTCTGGGAGCTTCCCCAAGCCTTGAAAATCAGTCAGAAACCTGAGCCTCCAGTTGCAGCCTTGACTTTCCCAGTTGTTTTCCAAGGGTTGGTCCCAAGCATTTGGCCCTGCGTGAGCTGGAAGGATCACAGAGCGTGTCAGTCAAAACCACAGCAGTGAGGATCGAGTGGCACACTGACCAGAAAGCTGATAATAAAACCAGATTTCTAGCAATTGCCCAAACATAGCCTCAGCTTAGCTCCAATTCCCTTGTTGCATCATTTGGGGCAGAGATTGCTGCATGAGTACCTGAAATAATTGGTATTCAGAGCATAATAAAACTCCACGTGTGGTTCCCAACCCAGGCAGGACTGCGTTATGGCAGATGTCTAGCAAGGGAATAAGATTTTTCCAGGTGAGTGAAGGAAATGCATATAACTCTCGTTTTGGGGCATTTCTGAACACTGCTGAAGAGAAGCGAGCTGCTCGTTGGCTCCTCCATCGCGCAGCAGCAGCCGCCAAGGCTGTGCCCAGCTGTCTGCCCTGGCACAGCGCCGGCCGAGCACCCACGGGGCGGCAGGATCCTCCTCGCCCCGCCGGGCTCTCAGGGGCATCAGGATCACACCAGCAGGAGCAGGTCCCAGCAGATCTCCCTGGAGCACGGAGAGATGGGCTTGGATGCAGGTTCCCAGGGCAGGGCTAGAGGCAGCACCTTCAGCACCGTGCATCCTGGATGCTCTGTTGAGGAGGAGGGCTCTCCTTCTATTTAATACATCACCACTCAATTTGCGTTGGACCGTGGAGTCCTTCCAACACTCAGAACACAATGAGTTAGTATCTGCTGCTCTGGAGTTTGCATCCAGGCTGAAAACCCGGCCAGCTGGGAGCACGCTGGGACCAGGCTCAAGTACAAAGAACAATGGAAAGGCATGGTGAGGGGCGGCTGGAGAGGCAGGATCCAGCCCTTGGTGACAGTGCTGCATCTGGGGCCGCTCAAAGCCCTCTGATTCTCCACCTAGAGAGGATCACAGCTTCCAGACCCTCCTTTTAACTCTGCGTCTTGTCCCCTCGCTCCCCTCCATTGCGTTTTCAGGCGGTGGGTTCTGCATGCCAGATGGGATGCTGGAGAAGGCGCTGCTGCCTGGATGGGCTCCAGATGCAATGCAGCTAATCCATTTTTATAGCCGGGAGCAGGTGTCTCACGCATCACAAGCAGCTAGTTTGAAGATCACTCTTTTCATTTGACCACAAGCACTGGAGATGTCCGAAGGCATCGGCCACAACTCAATGCCCACCAACTCCAGAAACGCCCCTTGGGTGCCCCACGGGGCCGTGGTCCAGCACCTCGCGCCTCTGCACGGCTGCATCACCCGACTGTCACCTGTGCAGCAGGGTGGGCTCCGGGTGCAGCCACAGCATCGGCCGGCACCCCCCGGCCCGCGACCTGGGCCGTAGGTGTGCCCACACCTCGCTCGTGTGCTTCAGAGCTGCTGGCCTCCGCACCGGAGCAGTCAATGCTGCAGGGCGAGCAGCCTCCCGCAGGCTCTATGGCCTGACCTGCACGCACTTAAAATGAAGAATACAACACCGGGGCTGTGGAGAAACTCCTTTTTGCCTCTACTTCCCTGCAATTCCTATGCCCATGTTCACCTTCACTGCACAAGGATGTGCGCAAGCAGAGAGCGCCCACGTGTTCCCGGAGAGAGTCAGTACCTGCGGGGAGGAAAAGAAAAACATCTGCTGTTAGAGCCAGCGATAGGAACGGCCAAAGGGTTTGTTTTCCACTCCCAGACCACAGCGATGTGGTGAGTGGAACCCGGTCAAGGAACCCCGTCCAAACCTGAGGCTGCTCTGGGCAAACAGCGCCTCAGAAGGGACTCTGTCCCTGCCTGCCCTGTCCCCTGCTCCGGCAGGGAGAGGGGACCCACTGCCAGGCTTGGGCGCTGCCCCCCCCGTGCCCGGGAGCCTGGCTATGCCATGCACGGCACCCAGCTGTGGCAGGACCGATGCGCAGCCACGGCGCCGGCCACGGGCGACAGCAACCCCGTCCCCAAAGCGGCCAGAAGCTCTCCTGAGGGGCTGAAGCCACAGGTCCTCCAGCTTTGCGGAAGGCAGCAGGTCCTGGGGGGCTCGGGGAGACCCCGGGAAAGGGGCCACGGCCGTGGGGAGCAGCCCCGGCCAGGGAGCTTCGCTGCAGCCAGCTACTGGCACGCCTGGACACGACAGCCCTGGTGAGACAAAGAGCCATTGCTGGATTCAGCTGCCCTGGGTATTTTTTTCCCTCTTCGATGAATCACCTGCTAAAAATATTATAAATTGAGTTGCTGGCCAGACCTTTCACTTCTCTGGAAGCAAAAATATTTATTTTACTCAGGCCGTGCCTGTGTTTTAACAGAACTTTATGATCAATTTCTGAGGAATGTGCCATGCTGTATATTCAAATTACAACTTTTTTTGGCTCACAGTGTAAATTTAAAATGTCTTGTTTAAGACCCAACTGTTGTGCTGCCAGAAAAATGCGGTTTCAGCTGTTTTTGTTTTTTTTTTTCCCCAACGCACCATCTTTGCCCAGTGGAAGGTTATTTTCACCCCAGGTGTGTGCCTGTCCCCTAGGCCTGCCCCAGGGGCTGGCGGCACTGGCAGCTATCGAGGGGTGCAGGCTGGGCTTGCTTAGACGGGGCTTTCACCTCCATGGGAACAGCACCGCTGAACAGCATCGTCACCGAGACGGGGCGCGGGGGCTCCGGAGCTGGGTGGCCGGTCGGGATAGCAGCTCTCCCCATTGCACAGGGCTGCATTTTTGGGACCCCTCCCTGCACAGGCTCCAGGCTGGTGCAAACGTAATGCGAATTGTTAGACAGGCGCCAGTGCAATGAGATCCTTGAGCTGTCCGTGCAGGTAGGGTATAATCACAGAAACGCCTGGAGACAAAGGAGTTTGTCCTAGTAACACCTTCCTCCTCCCAAGGGGCGCAGACGAGTCGCATCGCGGTGCCGGGGCGCTGGGGTCCGAGCTGCCAGCCCGCCTGCGATCCCCCCGGGCTTGTGCATCACCAGCTCCTCCCGGCTCCTGGCAGCTGCTGTTGCCTTTGCTCCCACGCCAGGCACGCCTTCCCTATAAATCTCTCCCGCACTCATTTGAATTTAGGAAGGAAACGAGAGAAATTTCTTTTTCTTGCTTCAGGGCAGAGAGAATAATGGGATCTTTATTCCCCAATAATTAAGTTGATTTTTACGTGGGTTTAATTTACACTCCTTCTTCCAGCCTTCCCTGCGAAGCAACGCGTCTTGCGGGACCACGGCCTCTGGGTGGGTGAGCAGGGAACTCGAGCAGAGCCGGGCACTGGGGGACCAGGCACTTGCCAGGGCGGGCACAGGGGACTGGCAGGACGGTCTCCCACGCAAGGGCTGTAGAAAGGCTTCCGCATGCAAAGCCCAGCCACTGCCGCAGCAGCAGAAAGGCAAGTCAGGTTCGCCGCAATTGAAAAAAGAAAAGAGCAGGAGCTCACAGCTGGCCCCAGCAAGCGCCAGCTCTGCCGGGCAGGGTCGGCCCCAGCTGCTGAACACCGCTTGCTGCTCCAGCCTGGCCACGTCAGCTCGGAGCGGCTCTCCCGGCAGGTCACACCGGCGTGCCCGGGCCATGCAGTGCTCCGGGGAGCACCGCTGGCATCTGCCTGGTGCCAAACGTGCTGCCTGGCCCGTCTCCATCCTTCCCAAGAGGCGCCAGGGAGACAAACATGCCGCTGCCAATAACACGTCCAACTGCAGCTTCTGCAGAGAGGCCAAATATGTCCCTAAAGCTGGTGCTTAGGAAGGGGCGAAGAGATGGTGCAGCGCGGGACTGCGGTTACCCACAGGAGCCCTCTGCCGAGGGCTGGAGATGAAGCCGGGCACGGCCAGGAGGGTGCCTTGGCCCACATCTCTCCTCTTCCCAAAGAAAAGGCAGTCAGCATGTGTTGGGGGAAGCTCCAAAAAGCTGCCTGAGGCAGAAGCACCCCCACTTCCCAAGGGGGGTTTGGCCCTGGGGGTCCGGGCAGCTTTGTCACGACGGCAGAGCCAAGCTGCTTTTCCCATCGTAGCCAAACAGCTGGAGACGCTTCACCAGAGCGTGAATTAGCGGGGAGCACGTGCCAGGGAAAAGGGGCTGCCACGCTCACCGCCCTCCCCAGCGGGGAGCCAGGCAGAGGCGCTGGGATCCTCTTCGTGCCAGTATCCCGACGGGAGCTCCCCCCACCGCTGCTCTGAGATCCAACAGCCTCCGCTGGGCGCCTGTCCCATGCCACTGCCTTTGGTGCTGCTCCTGCAGCCTCAGCCCCACCACCAAGGCTGGGGAAATGCACCCCAGCTCTTCCCTGCCGCCGGCCGGGTGCCTGCCCTGGCAGAAGGCGTTTCAAAGCTCTGCAGCCCCCAGCACAGAGCTCCGGGCATGGGACTTGGCTCATCCCTTGGGCTGCCACGTGAAGGGCAGCCCACAGCCGGCTCCCCCAGGAGCAGGACGGGGAGATGAAGCGAAGCCCCAGGAGCAGCATCTGGTCTCACGGCGGTTTTGCCTGCGTCGGATATCACAGAGCGAATGCGGCACATCTGGGCCAGCGCTCCAGCCTACCTGGCAAGCCCTCACCGAATGAGCTGGGCTGAGCTGAAGTGGCACCGGTTGCACCGAGGCTCAAGGGATCAGCTGCTGATGCGACGTGGCAGCTCCTGCCTCCGAGGTGGGGAAGAGGATCGGGGTACAGGAGCATCCTGCAGCCCCCGACGCCAGCGGAGCCAGGGCATCCGCACTGTCAGCCTGCCTGCAAAAGCAAGAAGCATGCACAGATTTACACACGAAATTCCCAGCAAGCGGAGAAAGGGGGAAAACGGTGTTTTGATCACAGATTTTAACGACATAAATATGCGCAGCCAAAAGCTGACGCTGCTGCAGAAGACAGCCCGTAGCGGGTGTTGGGAGAGGCGAGGAGCATGGGCAGGATCTCCCCAGCCCTTCCCTCGCTGCAGGGCAGAGGAAAGCAATGTGGACCCAAATGAGAAACTGCTGTGTTTGCACAGTGCTCTCGTGGGTCACAGAGGGGGAGCGACGCCCGCTCTACCCAGAGTCGCAGCCCTGCCATTAGAGATAAAAACCCACAACAGCACCCTCCGAATTCCCCAGCCAGGGCTGCTCCACGTCCCCGCACAAGTGTTCATCGGATGCGGCATGAGGAGCCCCGTCCCCACCACGCTGCAGAACAGGCTCAGGAAGTTTCTGTCCTCGGCTGAAACCCCTTTGGTGTGGGAGAGCCTGGAACTTATTACAAATCGCTTAAGTAACTTTGGCTCACTTGAGCTAATTAAATTGGTTTCCCTGGCTATTCTAGAGGCTTGAAACCACCAGTCAGCTCCCAGGCTCGCTGTGCGAAATTAATTAAAGCAAACGATAACTTGGCAAGGACGAAAAAAGAAAGTCTCTGTAGTAAGGAACAAACCCAGTGCGGGAGGTGTTCGCTGAAGCACGTGTCTGCGCGCTATAAGGTGTTTCAGATACGCCCTCACGCAGGGATGGACTTCAGCTCACACGTAACGCTGTGTTCGGGCTTAAATGCTTTGCCAAATCTGGGCATAAAAATAAACTTGGAAGTTCAGTGCAGAAACACATAGTAAAGGCAGGGACCTCTCGGTTTCCGTAGGAAGCAGAATTAATAGCTTGGCAGAAGGGGTGCGTTTCCATTTTTGTACAAGAATTTCCTCCTCCTCCTGCAGAAGAAGAGGGCTTGTAAGAAATACGAATTCGGACAGTTCTCCAGAACCTGGCAGCAGGCTCCGAAGCATCCCACGAGGCACGTGCAGGCCAGCAGGACTTCCAGGTTTCCGACAAAAAAAAAAAAGAAAAAGAAAAACCAAAAACCAAACCAAGTAGACCAGCACCCGCTCCTCCATTCCTCGAAAGCGCCAGCGAGGGGAGCACGGGGGGCCGGCGCCGGCAGGGACAGCGAGTGCAATGCAGCCCAGGCGGACGGGCAGGCACCTTCCTCCGCGACCAGAGCCCCAGGCTGCAGAAGGCGAGACGGGCATCGGGCTGTCTTCATGTCCTCGCCGAGCCCCTGCTCTGCGGAGCTGCTTGGCTGGTGGAGCTCCCTTAGAGCCTCCTGCAAGGAGGCGGGAGGGCTCGGGGGTGCGTGTGCCTCGCATTAAGCGACAGCCCTGGCAGCAGAGCCGCGCTGATGGGACGGAGACGGGGCCCGACCTTCTCCCCCTTCCCCAGCACTATCCGAAACCATAACCTTGACTGGCTGCAGTTTTCATCCATCTGCAAAAGCACATTAAGGAGGGAGAGAAAGGTTGGCAGCTGACCACAAACCTACTCCCCGGAGAGGTCCTTACCTGACTCTAACCAGATGCTGTTTATCAGCCTGAGTATATACTACATGCCCGATGTGACGGAGACAGAAAAAATACAAGAAATGCTTGTTATGCTTGGGGCTTTCGGGGGTTTTCATCCTCGGGCCGGATATACAAGTTCCAGGAGAGGAATATGCGTCCCTGGAGTCCCAGGCTGAATCTGGAATTCATATACTCTGTAAATGTACTTTATTTAATACAGGAATCAAGAAAGGTTTTGGAATTATTGCACTGGAGAGCTTGATTGCGTAGTTACAGCCTGGAATTAAGGAATAACTGCAGATCCGTAACGCAACGTGTCAGCCCGACGGAGGGGGCAGGACGGTGCGTTTCGGCTGCAGTTTTGCCTCTGGGACAGCGGTCGCAGAACAAAGAGTGCTGAAGCCCCAGTGAAGACTCCAGCAGAGTTTGGCCCAGCCCTGCCTGTATCCTGAAGCAGATCTCCCTTCAGACTAAGCCAACAAAACCCAGCGGGCCAGCGAAGAGGCACCTGGGCAGCAGCACAAGGTCCCAAGAGCTCGGTCCCTGCCAGCAGTGCGGTGGAGCCAGGGCAATGGCTGGCACAGTCAGTTCACGGGGAACAAGGATGATCCACTAACGGCCCCGTCAGGCTCAGTGCGGGAGCCATGGAGTTCGAAAGCCAGGAGCCAAGTTTTCACCCATGCCACTACACGAGGATGAAGGAGGGACTGCTGGGGCAGGGATGCCGCACGTCCCCGGCACGCCGCGCTGGGGGCGCAGAGGCCGATTGCCAGGTCCGAGCGCTTGCAAAGCTCAGGGAAGCTGCTCAGAGCAGCGCAAGAGCCAGGGCTGGGCTGGGAGGTGGGAGAGGACGTGCTGCGAAAATCAGGGCAGGAGCAGTGTGGAACATGGTAGCGATCCAGCCCAAGCGAAGACAGATGTCTTCGATGTGAAAAAGATGATAGGACTCTCTCTCTAACAGATATGTATGTGTGTATATACATATGCAAGCACATATCTGTATGTTTATATAAATGTACATGTGCCTTTTGTGCATTCCTACTTGCTTTTTAAAGATGTGGCTAACACACTTCTGCTATGCCAACATGCTTTAGCTGAAACCTGCAAGGTCTTGGCGAGCATCTGTCCCCCCCGGAGCTCAGGGCTCCCCCGAAAGTGGCCTTGTCCCCCTCTGCGTTGCGCGGACGGCTCTGGAGAGAGCAGTGCTGGCAGCTGCCTGCGGGCAGCCCAGGGAAGCAGCGGCCGCAAACCCTCCCGTGAGCCTGCCAACTCGGGGAGAGCCACGGCACCGGACCCAGGGCGCAGGGGTGGAATGCAAGGCGCTTTTTGGCTTTCCAAGCCAGCGTTTCCTGCTGCTGCACTGAGCGACTCAGGCTTGCTCCCCACGCGTTGGCCGGCCCCCAACCACCAAAAGGGGCCCTGTGCACACCTGGGCAGAGGGTCACCGGCTGCTCCCCACGGCGGACCCCACTTCCAGGAACCCACCCGTCCCTGGGAGGAAAGCGCAGTCCACATGCCGAGCGCTTCCCCACCATGGGAGGGACTTTCCACTCTGCCACCCCAGCTTCCCTGTCTCCTCCTGGGTTTATTTTCCACTCCCACTTGCTCCCTCTGTCACCCACGTCTGCAGAGTCATCACAAGAAAAACAAATGCAACACCAAGGGGAGCAGCCGGACCACGCTGCCAGCAGCCACAGGGGCTCGCTGGTGCCCAGACAGCGTTAGAGATGCCCCACGCCTGCTCCTCTCTTACCTGGGCAAAGGCAGCATCAGAGGCAGCACGCGGGACGCTGGGGGCTGCTCCTTTCGGGATGCATTCATGGCTACAGGGTATTTCA
This sequence comes from Anhinga rufa, assembly GCA_013400875.1. NCBI lineage: Eukaryota > Metazoa > Chordata > Aves > Suliformes > Anhingidae > Anhinga > Anhinga rufa. The sequence continues at coordinate 22,855 of VZTV01030881.1, forward strand.
TCTCCTCCGGCCACGTCCTGGGGCTGGTCCCGCCACGCTCCCCTGCAGCCAGGCAGGGCTGCAGAGCGCGCAGCAGGAGCCACAGGGCCTCTGGGCATGGTGTGGTGCTCTGCCTGTAGAAAGCTTGGTTGCTTTGGAAAGCATCCCACTTCCTCTGGCTGAAGATATTTAGGCAAAGGCCGCTGGAAAAAGTGATGTGCTCCCCACACATGTGTGCCACCGGCAGCCGTGGTCCAGCAGCGTTAATCACCACGTCAGGGTGCCAACAATTACACCAAACCAAAGGAAACATCTTGCTGTAGCTCCCTGACTTGCGAGGGGAGCACCCTGCCAGCCAGAGGGGTTCCTGCCACCCAGCACTATGTACAGCACAAGCACATTCATTTTTCTTCACTACCTGCTAAGGAGTCATCTTAAACCACCCACAGATTGTCCTTTGCCGGCACAAGACACAGAGAAAGCCATGCGCTGCTTCTGTCAGTGCCTTGGAAGATGCATGTGCATGCACAGACGCTTGCGTGCCTTACAGAGGTGCCCATACCTAGCGCACCCATCGCGCACGTGCCTCAGACACGGGTGTGTTTCAGGGCACCAGCAGCACTGACTCGCAGTCCCTCCAGTTCACTGCCGTCACATCTCGCTCCAGGACACGCAGCTCCTTCTGCTCCCAGGTGTGTTACACAAAAGGCTGAGCTGGGAGCAGCCAGCCTTCCTCCACAGCTACCAGAGCCGCCACACATCACTCCTGTCTCTGTTTCTCCTCCTGGGGCTGCTTCTTTCTAACTCCACCACTGGAAGCTGGCTCTCCAGAAGCAATGTTCTGCCTTGCCTGCAGCCAGCATCCCTAAATACACCACGGTGATATTTCTCTTTGCCACTCATCTGATTGCAGCTGGAATCGCATTAAGTCCTTATAGCCCTCCCTCACCTTCCCACTTCCCCATCCAGCAGAGAGAAAGACAAAGCAGAGTAGAAAAGGGGAAGAGACTGCATAAAACACCACCCCCAACATCCAGAGCCCTCTCTCTGTGTTTCTTACCTTCACTGAGGGCTTTTATAGCCTAGATAACTGATTGCTAATTAACTCAGAGTAATTAGCACCATTGCAAAAGCTAATCTGGTGACTCCCTAAACATGTGTTCCTGACTCTGAGGTTGGTTGGTTGGTTTTTACCCTGTGCCAGGGTCTAGAGAAGGGCTTCCAATGTTCATGTGCTCAGACAGATAGCTGGAGCGCCTCCGGAGCCGCCCTGCCTGCCCAGAGCCGGGCGCCTGTCCCAGCGGCTCTTCTCTCCACTCCTTGCCCACATGTTAGATTTTTCACTGGGTGCATATGCAGAGCTGGAGGTACTGAGGGGAGGGAGGGCACCCTGGGCACCCCTCAGCCCCCTGCCACCTCTGCTCGCCCCTCCCTCCATCGCTTCTCCAAGCAGATCCACGGGGAAGGACCGTCTGCGTGCTCAGCCCCAGACCCTGCTTGAGCACCGCGGGGGTTATGAGTAAAAGGCATTTCTTGGAAGGGCTGTGAACTCGCCTGTGCCATGCAATCTGGTACAGGGATAGCATCATGTCCCAGCAAACGCCCTGGCCAGCCGACGGCAGGGCTAACTCCTCGGAAAGGCGCTGAGGAAGCGGGTGAAAAATGCTTTGCTGCAGGTTGGTGCCTCCCCACTCCGCCAGCCACTGTGTAAATTATGTTGGCTTTAAAGCCTGCTGGCAAAACATATAGCAGTCTCCACGCTCCAGCCACCCCAAGGGTATTAATCAGGCTGAAAGTATAAAAACAACAAGAAAAACACCATCTATGGGGTGCGCGGCATCGGACACTCGCTCTGGGAGCTAGGCCAAGTGCTCGTACCTTGACTCCCTCATAAATATACCGCCAGGAAAATGCATTATCTCTGGAGTGCTTTAAGACCATTTAGATTTCAGGGCAAAACAGTCTAAGGCACCTGCTGCATTTTAATGATTCTTCTCCATCAGCTATAGGGATGCTGAGATTTAAACAACTGCCCTGCAGCCGCCCTGACCTTCCCACCACGGCTCTGGGAAAGCTGGCATCGGCAGTGCCAGCACCAGCCGGTGCGCCCGGTGTGTTGGCACAAATCCTCCCATTTTGGAGCGTCAGAAGATGAGCACGGTGGCGAGGGGTTGTGTACCTCGCTCTGCGTGGTGTCCTGCACCCCCGCATGACGGAAAGCGCTGTTTCCCCCAGCACAGCCACAGCTGCCAGGGCTGGCGCTGTTGGATGTTGCAGTCGTGCCCCCCAAATATTTCCCCTTCTGCGGGCTGGGTGGTTTGCACAGAGCTTCCCACGCAGCTGGGGACAGAAAGTCTTTTAACTGGGGACCATCGTCACCGACAAAGCACCCGGGGCTGTGCAGAGGGTGTGATCTCAGCTCCCTGGGCACTTCTGCTCCGTCCTGCCTGGCTGCACGGGCAGCGCTGCCAGGGGAGCACCCGTCACCGGGCTCCTGCCGTGGGCGCACGGGAGCATGGGCTGACCCGGAGCGAACGGATGCACCCTGGTAAAAGGTACAAAGACTCAGTCATGCTGGAGCCCGAAGAGCAGACTTGATGAAGAAAACATGCCCTTTGCATTGCTATTCCCTCCCCATAAAGCTATAAACTTCTTTCAAATGCTTCATCTCCCTAACTTTTGGATGTCATTAAACTCTTTATTAATTTACTCCAAATGTCTTCGCTCGTATTCCAACACAGCTAACCCCATCAAAAGGATAAGAGCACAGTGCTTAGACAGCACTTCTTCTCTTCAAAGCCTGTTACTGAGATTAATTGCTTCTCTCTAGTCCTCTGTGAAGGAGATACATGGGGATAATTGTTATTAGCGCTGGGTGCGAGGTGAGAAGCAGGGTCCAAGGTAAAAGCAGGGACCAGAGCTGTCTTAGCGCCAGTGGGAGAGGGTGGGCTCGTGCGGGCTGCTGGCGCAGGAGGACGAGGGAGCTGCAGGGGAGGCTCCCCGTGGCTGGACTCCATCTCTGATGGATATTCCTGCAGCTCCTCAGGGGGAGGCAAAGCCCAGGCAGGCAGCGTGATGCCAAGGCAGAGCCACAGCCCCGGGGTGCCTGGCACCCCCCGCTCCAAGCATCTTCCCTTGGACAAGCGCTGAGCTTGTCCTCGGGCTCCCCGCTGCTCTTCCCTAATTGCTGCTGCCTGCCAAGAGCCTGTGTGCAGGCAGAGGTCCCTCCTCCTTCCCGATATATCCCATGATGTCACCAATCCCAGTCCTTCCTGACATCACCGGTGATGTCATGAGTCCTTCCCCCGTCCCTGGTGCAGCAGCGGGGCTGGGCAGGGGAGGACAGTGCGGTACTGGCCGTACTCTGCCCCGCCAAGCCGCTCGAGGTCCTGCTCTCAGAGGTGTCAAGGAGGGGTTGGCAAACCCCGGGGCGCCAGCTCACAGGCTGCACGGCCCCGGAACGCGCTCCCCGTCAGCCCCAGGGCTGAGCAAGCCGGTACCCACGGATGGAGGATCCCGTGGGAAGCGCCACGAGCCCGGCTCGGCCGCGCTGGACGCCGACGCCGTCAGCGCAGAAGCAATACCAGCCGTTAGCTGTGGCGGTGCCCGCGCATTGGGGCCAGATGTGCACGTTACTGAGGCTGACACGGTACATCTGGTCCGGGTTTTGGTTTCCATCGCGAAGTTTACCACATCCACCCCAGCCGGCTGGAGGCGAGGAGGCGCACATCTGGAAGCAATTGCAGCTGTCACGCTTCAAGGAGATACTGCACCGCAGAGAGGAGAACCCGATACCTCGCCCCAGCAGCCTCCTCCCGCCCTCCAGCTCCAACAGATGAGAAGAGCACCAGCATCCCCCGCCGCAAGCCGGATCCTGCCGGGTGCTGAGCCCCTCCCGGGAAGGGCAGCGCACGACACCGGCACCTCATCGGGGAGAGGGATGGGGCTGAGCCCCATGGTGGGGAGGTGGCTCCGTGCCGGAGCAGGAGGGACGCTGGACGGGGCACCCCGGGGGGACCTGGCCATCTCCCCGCCGCGGGCATCTCCGGGAGCCCAGCACAGCCGCACGCCCTCACGGTGTTGGTCTTTAACCACTCTGCCAGCCCAGCGCGCCGTGCTGCGGTGGGCTCCTCCGCAGCGTTCCCTCTGGGAATGGGATGCCTTTCCGTTTAATTAACTGTCACGTGCTTTCTGTAGCTCACCAGGTCTCGGGAGTGCAGTCACCACGGAGCGTTTCTGGCAGGGAAGGAGCACTTGTTTCTTTATGATATGGAATAGTTTCAGCATTAGTTATTTCTAAATCATTCTGGTTTATGAGCAACCTGACAATTTGGCAAAGGCAGCAGGCCTGGGTCTGTACCAGGCACTAATAAAACCTTGAGAAGAGCCGTAACCCCGTGCTGGCAGCCGGTTGCTGGGGGAAGGGGGATTACTAGCGGGCACCTCCGCTCCTGCCCCCTCCAGAGCCGCGGGCAGCCGCAGCGGGCAGCACATGCCTCTCTGCAAAGGGGATAAGCATCCCAGCCCGCTCTCCTGGCAGCGGCAAGCTCTTTCTCCTCATCCCACTCTCACCTCATCCACCTCCCAAAGCATCTCTGGGTCCCATCCTGGGCAGCCCGAGGTCAGACAGGGGCTGGCTCCTCACCCCGCAGGGAGCCAGGAGGCTGCAGAGAAGGGGGAAGAGGCACTTGTTCTCTGCTTTGCATTTTCAGCTATTAAGGCTTATTGGGCGGTGGGGTAGAATCTGAAATGGGGAAGAAAAGCCCACCAGATCTGATAGGAGATAAAACCTGCCACTGCTGGGCAGCTGGCAAGGTGCTCTCAGCCTTGGGGCAGGCAAGGCACCGGCCAGCACGCTCCCAGGCTGCACCAGTCCGTGCCTGGGGGCAGAGGGGCTTTGGGTGTCTCTGCAAACGCATGTGCACCTTCGCTCTAGGGGACAGGGAGACGTATTTGGGGAGGGTGGGCTGACATCAGGCTTTGCTGCATTTGTCCAGGAGTCAGCTGCTCTCCTGCCAGACGATTTGTCTTGCGGCGTTACTTTGACCCTGAGAGCTGCAAGCCCCTGCTCAGCCAAGAGGATGTGCACTCTGGAGCCTACAGATGATGCTCCAGACTTGGCTGCTAATGTAGGAGGAGGAAAAGCAGGCAGGAGCCTCACCAAAATGCCCATATGGGGCACAGTAGCCTCTGAACAGCATCTGGCCACACTGCCCAGGTGCTCTGAACAGGCTCTGGACCGGTGCGGGGCCCAAGCCGCGGCCCCAGCCCAGCTCTCGGGAGCTCCCACAGCAGCATCCGCGGCTGAGATGGAGCACCCTGCCACTTCGGGCTGTCGGTCTGGCAGCGGGAGGGTTTGGAAGGGGAAGATAAATGGACATGGTACATCAATACATAAAAGTGCTTGGGGGAAACCATGAAGAAATAACGAACGGATTAAAATAGAGGATCTATTTTTGGAAGGCCTGGCACAGGATCTGACCCAGAAAGCCACCTGCAGACCCAGCCAGCGCCACTTCCCCGTGCTTAGACGTGGCCAGCTCTGCTCCAAGGACTGAGGCATCCCTGCCCCGCTGCAGGCAAGGTGCTTGGAGGGGCCGGGGAGCACCGCTGCGTGCTGCCCCTGCCCCAGGCAGCAGCCAGGGGATTTGCCTTGCTGCAGGACCCCAGAGGGCTCCTGGGGAGAGCGAGGGCAGCTTGGAAAGGCTTGAGGGGCACGAGGGCTGCAGGAACAGGCCCTTTACTGTTTGCATGCTGATCCAGTTACAGGCCAGTTCATCAAAGAACTAGTTTTAGACTTTTACGGCTGAAATAATTGCCACTTGCATGCCAAGGGCTCGTTAGCAGGGGCAGCAGGTGATGCCGCGTGCTGCGGCCGGGGCTCATGCAGCCCCCCCTTGGGCTGGGCATCGCTTGCTGCTGTTTCGCTCCCCCCAGAATTTCTGCTGGCACAGAGAGGGGGGGGACTAGGAGTCAATGGCACAAGCGCGGGTGGCGTGAGCAAGCCATGGTCACCAGCGCCTCCCCTGTGCAGCAGCCAGCCTTCCTCCAGCTTCTCCTCCCCGCTTTTATCCTGAAAACCTTCTTTGTCATGGAAAGTTCTGCAGCTGGAAGAGGCTGGGGCTGGGGCCAGGCGCGGGGGCAGCCAGGTCCCTCTGGCAGGGCCCTTCACGCCGCCTGTGCTTTGCTCCCCGGTGCCAGCGGCTCGCCGTGGCCGGGAGCAGCGTGCCCTGCTCTCGCAGGCGGCAGCGGCCTTTGCTCAGCAGCTAGCCAGAGCACGGCAGCCTGTGCCAGACCCACCCCCTGCCCCAGTCACTGCGCATTTTCGGCTGGTCACATATGGAACAGGTTATGTTTTTACAATCATCTTTATGCAATCCTTTTTTTTTGTTGTTCTGTCCCAATATCACTCCATATAATTCCTCCACTCTCCCCCACAAAGGTCTTTCAAGCCTATGTCTACAGGAGCCCGTGCAAAACCTTTCAAACACGGTTATTGCCCATCCCTTTCTAGGAGGGAGGCCCGTATCTGATCGCTGACTGCTGCAAATCACTTCCACAAAGCCTATTTCCAGCAGGAAACCAAAGCAGAAGGAAGGGGCAGGCAGGCGGGAGCAGATCTGCTTCTCCTATGGGCAGGTCCCCAATTTTTGGTGCTCCTCCTCCTCTCGGCTGCAGCTCCTGGTGCAGGGATGCACCCTGAGGTCCTCTGATGGGGACCTGGAGCCTGGGCAAACCCTCCTGCTCCTTGCATCAGCCCAGACACGCCGTGCGTGCCCTGGGCATAGCCCTTTCCCTCCCCTGCACTTGCTCTTTGACTCCTTATGTGTGCTGGGCAGGGAGAGCCCCCTCGGCACCTCGTGCACAGGCTGTGGGGAGCTGGGACCCATCTGCAGCAAGCGCGGCGGTGCAGAAAAGGCTCGCGTCCCCCCCAGCGCACCCGCCTGCCCACGAGTGCCGGGGCGGCTCGTGGAAGCCAACAGGTCAGAACAGAAAGCCGCAGCAGCGGGCGAGGAGCACCGGCCCTGGGCTGAGCTTGTGATCCTCTTTCCTAAGGGAAAAAAGGAGACTTCTCCCCACACGGTCACTGCTCTGACATAGCTAAACCCACCCACGGCCCCACTACTAAATCTCTGTGACGAGACAACAATTTACTACAGGATTTTACTATTTTTCTATTCTACAGAGAAACTGCTGGTGCTGCCTGCAGGAGCCACCCCTCGGCCCTGGACTTCGGGGAGCCTGGGTCTGTTTGGATGCATCCTCAGGGTATTTTACTGGCGAATGCAGCCCTCTGCCTCCTTCCCTGCAAGGCTCCAGCTCAGCACTACACTACTTGGCCAGGGCAGAGCACGCACGTACCCGCCCTCAACACTGCATTGACGTTTCCCTGCAGAGCGGCAGCCGGGACGCGTGCAGGAGCCCGATCCGGTGGGAGATGCATCAGCAGGGTCCAGGGAGCGCGCCGATCCTGGAGATGAGGAGAAGGGCAGGGGCAAGTGAACTTTATCAGGCTCTGGGCAAATATTTCCTATTCAGAGAGCACCTAACGCTTGGAAGGGAGCTAAAAAGGTGTCACAGAGACGTCTGTCTTTGCCAAATGGAGGTAAGAGCAGTCCATGTGCCAGCAGCCTTTCATCCTGCTTGTGACTTCTTTAGCACGATACCCCATCCTTTTTCTACACAGGGCAGTAAACTCGAGGAGGGCAAGGGAGAGCCGCGAGCTCCTGCCCTGACATGGCAAACCGGGCAGGAGAGCAACCGGTTGGGGGTCCCACAGCAGCAGCGCCTGGGTCGAGCCGAGCTGCTGAAGCCCCCCGAGCCCCGGCAGCCCCGCGGGCTCCCCTCCTGCTGGGAGCTGGAGCAGCGCCATGCACTCACATCACGCTGGCCATAAAAGCAGACAGGGCTTGTGATGCAGGCAGGGCAAAGGCAGAGTGCGTGTTCTCACTGTAAATAAAATGAGATGATTAATTAAAGTGCAAGGCTGCTGCCAAAAGGAAGAATGGGGCTCAGGTGGCTAATTAAACTCAGGCTGCAAATCCAGCCAGAGAGTTTCTGCCTTATGGTCGAGCACACAACATCTGCTCCATTAAGATTTCAAGAGATAAAGGCAGGAGAGGCACAAGAATGTAGGAATTCCAGGAGAGCCGCCACAGCAGACCCTCTGCCACAGGGACCCGCTGCCGCCTGGCACCCGTCAGCCTGGGGATGCACAAGGCACAGCCGGAGCCTCTGCAGGGACACGGACCTCCCTGGAAATTCCTCCTCCCGGATGGAAACAGAGCGGTGCACCCCGATAACCGCCACCTCGCCCAGCAAAGCCTGCGCGCTGCTAAGGGGGGGGCTCTGCTCCCGCCCACGCATCGCGGTCGCGTTAAACACCACAAGCGCTGGGGCAGAGCCCCCTTTCCCCCTCAGCCGAGGGGACGGCGCGTGGCAGCCGGCAGCACGCCCGCACCGCTGCTGCGCCTCCTGCCTGGGCCTCGGCGGAGCTGGCGCTCGCCGGCACCCTGCCCGCAGCTCTCGGGCGAAGCGAGCATCGCTGGGACTGCGAGGGGTGGAGCGGCACCAGCGAGGTCGCTTCGGGGCCGGATTCCCCCTCTCCTCTCCCTCCCCAAACATCTGTGCAGATGTTAACAGGCGTGGCAGGGCTCAATTTTCGATACGAAAGGCAAAGGGTTAGAGTTGAGCTCTTGGGTAAGCGACACCAAGAAAGTCAAAGTTTAATTGGCATTCCTGCCCGGGATGAAAGCCCGTGGCTGCCGGTGCCGGCGAACGCTAAGAGGGGCCATTGGTCACGGGCCGTAAAGGCCACACAGGCGGCACCGGGGCAGGTCTCTCCTGCCGGAGGAGGCTTCATCACGGGGCTCGGCTCCAGCGCTTCCTCCTCGGCCTCTCCCCTCCCCGCATCCCTTGCGCGGAGGCAGCGGCGCCAGGGAGCATCCCTGCGTGCGTGCCTGCGTCCCCCGGCAGCCTTTGGTCCCCTCCTACCAAAGGGTTCAGAAGGGGGGGTGTCCAAAAGGCTCTCTGAGCAGCACAGGGCTCGTTGTACCCACCTCACCTCTGGGGCTTTCTGGTGGGGAAGACTGATATCAAACAGTGGTAAAAGCTGTGAAATTTGCAGTAAAGCCCCTTCACAGACGATGAACCTGGCAGCAAACACTATTAGTAACCGGTGCCAGATGCCCAGAGCCAAGCAGGAGGGCAGGACGGGAAACCCGGCACCCCCAGGCAGAGCTCCGGAGCCTGCAGCGGGTCACGGCTCGCGAGGGCTGCCCAGGGGTCCGATCCCCATCCTCGCCTCCCCCGTGGGGCTGGATCCCTCTGCAAAGCAGGGGAGGCTGAGGACAGCCACGGCCTGCCGGTCGAACATCCCATGCCCCCTTGCCGGGACTGGCAGATGCAAGTCAGGAATTTCACTTCTGATGTAACTTCTTCACAGTGCCAATGTCACGGGGAGGGAGCTCGGCCGATGCTTCCCATTAGCGCAACAGCCCCTCGCTTTGCTGCAAGCCCTTCCCACTTTAAACAGCTTCACTGGGAAAATGGAGCCACTAAATTCAGCTACATCCTCAATCCCTTTAAGCTCCTGCATTGTAGGGGAGCTTCAGGCCCCAAGGGAGCTGCTCTGGCTTGTTTTGGGCTCCTTGGAGAAAACAAAGGATACAGGGAAATATCTTTCTTATTAAATCAATAGAGACTTGCAGGCTGCCAGAGGGGAGCACCGGCATCAGACCCGGGCAGCCTTTCTTTGCTTGCCATGCTGATCCAAGGCTGCTGCAAAGGACAGGGCTCGGGGACAGCAGGTCACGAAGGGGCTATACCTTGCTGGGGGAGCAGCAGCAAAGGGGAGAGGAGCTGGGCTGGGGCAGCTCCCCACGGTGGGGGAGCAGGCAGGGCATCGCGGGGGCACAGCCGGTCATCCCACAGCGAGCCCGGCCGGTGGGAACTCACCCACCCTGCTGAGAGACGGGATCGATACTGAAATGAGAGCGGGCAGAGGGAAGCACAGCCCCAGCTCACCGCCACCCCAAAACCCTCCAGAGAGCTGGTGAGAGCATGCAACCCCCTGCGCAGCACCCCCCTGCACCATGCCCCAGCGCCACCGGGCTCCAGGGCTGGGGCAGCAGCCTCCTCCTGCCAGCCTCGAGCTGTTTGCAGTTTGTTAAGAAACAGCAAAGTGCTTAGTCCTTATTACAGAGCCTTCAACTGCCAAATTCTTTCCTCTGACTATAAATCTGTTCCAGAGCTGCAAGAGACACAAATACCCACAGGCTGCCGCTTTCCCCCTCGCAGCCCACCGCAGCAGGCAGGGAGGGAGCAGAGAGGGACCCCAGCAGGGATGGAGGTGGCCGCGCACAGCAAGCCTGGGGGGCAAACCCAGCCCTTCCCCGGGGTGGCTTTGCACTGGGGTGCACTAGCAAGGGAGAGCTGGTGGCCGGGGATGGAGGGTCCCCTGCCCCACCTTGGCGGCACCCCACACATCGCAGCGACAAACCAGCTCCATGCACCCAAGCACAGAGAGCCGAGCCCCACTGCAGGTGAGCGCAGCCCCAGGGCAGCCCTGCAGCACGCTCACCCCAGCTCCGGGTGCTACCCTGCAGCCAGGGGCCCAAAACGAGCCACCCCCCACATGAGCATGCCAGAGGTCCCTAAGAAAGCTCAGTGACTGGAGTCAATTGTGGTCAGGTGGTTGTTATTATCAGTAGTTTTCATCGTAATTCAGAACGGCTGCCACTTGCCAAGCACTTTCTGCAGCAGCCCGTTATTAATGGCACGCTGAAACGCAGCTGAGCTTGGCTTTTGCTGTCAGAGAAGTACTTTTGCTGTCAACCGCTCCTCACAGCCCGACAAAACGCTGGGTTTCTCCTGTAGACGGTGGGTGCTCCCAGAGCCCTGGGGCCGAGCCACTGCCTTGTGTGGGACAAGCCGGGGCAGCTGCCAGTGGATTCCCTGTGCCCAGCAGCGCAAAACCCCCGGGGCTGCCCCGCCAGCAGCCCCAGCGCAGGCAGAGCTCTGAGCTTGGTGACGGCCTCTAGGGGTGGCCCTAAGGGGCAAGACGGGGCTCATCTGGCCCAGCCAGACGCCTCAGAGAAAAGTCAAGTGATCCTGGAATTACAGAATAATCTGCCATAATAATTCATCCTGATCCGCGTCAGCCAGAGGCTGGTGTACACTGTGCGGCAGGATGCTCCTCCCTGGTTAGTTTTCTGCAGTCGCTTGGGCAGCTCCTTGAGAAGTCCCGTCAGGAAGGGGATGCCGGCTGGGAAGGACGGGCTGGCCAGGGCGACCTGCAAGGAGGCGATGCTGCAATCTGCACAGATGGATGCATTACACGGCGTGGGAACGCCGGCTTTCGCTCTGACACCACTGTGCTCAAAGTCAATAAAAGCTCTTACAAAATAAAAGCTTTTTGGGCAAATATAGCAGGTCATCCTGTTCTCTCTCTTTCCTCCTGCCCTGTCCCGTGTGTTCCCACAAGACAGCTAAAATCCCTGCTGCGGTTACAGCTCGGCCGCCGGCACTGCTGGGGTGCAGCACCCTGCCCGCACCCCCTCTCCCTTCCTGCCCCTCTCCTCCCAGCCTCCATCCCTGCCCAGGGCCATGGCAACGGCCATGACGTCTCCTGCACCTCGAGGGTGATTCGATTACGTGGGCTGCGCATGAGAAAGTTCCTGTTGGAGCAGAAATGGATCTAATTATTGACGCTAACGGCGGCACAGGCTCATCAGAGGAGCAAGGTGCCGGTGAGGTGGGGGTGCTCTGGGCAGGAGTGTGCTCGGCAGCGTCCAAGAGCTCTGCTCTGAGTGCGAGGTCAAGGACAGAGCTGAGGCTGCTTCAACAGGGTGCAAGAGACGACCAGACACCAAACCTCTCCTGGTCCCTGCTCTCTGCCCGGCAGCTGATGCTCTCCGGGAGGAGCTGGAGCAGTGGGCAGAGCTCCCGGTCCTCCCATGCCCGGTCCTGCGCCTGGGCAGCATCCTGCATCACACGGGAGGGCAGAGCTGCCGGGATAAAAATCCGAACAGGCTCCAGCTCTCAACCAAGCCGTTGACATTGGTGCTCTGCTCTCATTTTCGCAGGAGGCAAATCACGGTGGGAAACGTCCCCCCGAAGCTCCTGGCGCTGGCTCGTGGCCGCAGAGGTGGGCAGACCCGAAACCCTCTGCTGCAGCCCTGCCAGGGAGGGAATGCGCCCGGGGACGAAGTGAGGTGTCGGAGCTCTGCCTCCCTGACCATGATCCAGAGCAGACTCAGAGCGCTCGGCTCCTCCAGTCCCGTGCTCTGCAGCGAGGCGAGTGCGGCACGCGGCGCCCCGTGCCCCTGCGCCGGAGCCGGCGCGGAGGGTGGCCGTGCTGCTGGGGGCGATGAGCCCCCCACGCCACAGCTCCTCTTTCAAAGAGCCTCTGGTGAGGATTTTCACTCCCTTCTTCCTCCAATTTCAGTGAAACTGCAATTTCTATGCAGAAAAAAACCTTGAGAAAACAATCTTTTGGCATGTTTTTGAGGCAAAAATCCCCTTTTTCTTGGAAAACAGGCCAAAGCCTAGCCCATATTCGCTTGGAAATGGGCCTTGTTCTATTTGAAAAGCAGCCCAATTTTTCGATGGAAAATTGGAAAATAGACCCAGGTTGGCTCTAGGACAACGTGTGCGTCGCAGCAAAACTTTCCATGAAAACGACCTGGAGACTGCAACGGCGCAAAAACCCTCGAAAGTGGAATTTCATCGCCCCAGCCCAGCACCGGCAGGACCTTCCCGGCAGCGATGCCGTGCCGCCCGCGGCCGGAGCCGCGGCCGCAGCCTGCTCCGAGCCCGTTGCTGCCGCTGCTGCTGTGGACTTGAGGAAAGGCAGGTCCCCTCAACCCGCAGCTGGTTTTTTTCCAGCCTAATATGAGAAATGAACTCCCCCACAAAATTTGCCCTGCTAATGTGATTCTGGCATGGCATGTTGCCCAATAGGATTTCTATTAAAATGTGATTTCCTCCTGCTTATAATTTCATTATCTGAGGCATTTGTGTAGAACATCAACCACACAGGTAATATATGGGTAGGGGAGCTAAATTAGAGAGCATGTACATTTTTTAATGGAGGGTTGCAAGTAGACGTGAAATAATCAAGGCTGGATGCAACTGCCATCATTTACCAGTGCCTGACGTGGTGAAATACTTCATCGAGGGGTTATTGCCATTTAACACATCTTTCACTTCTTCCATCTTTCCTGAATAAAGTGCCCAGCCGTCCCATCCGTCTTCAGGCAGGATCTGTCAGCGCCGCTCCCTGCTCCGCCTGCCAGCAGCGCCCTGACGCTGATGCATGCCGCAATCACCCGCACCCAGCAGGAAGCGTATTTCTCTCTTATTTATCAGCGCTCAAGGTGTTCCCTGTAAACTCAAAGACAGGGATGTACTGGCGAGGAGAAAACATCGTCTTGTGCCCCATCTGTCTCCCCCCAGGCCTCTCCAGACTTTAAATGCATTTTGCCTCCCACCTCCCTCTCTGCAGACACCTTGCGTGGGACTGCGGCGAGGCACAGCCTCCCAACCGCCTTAAAACGAATCTGCGACGAGCTACCAAGTCGAAGGCTCTGCTGAATCGCCACCTTCCTGGGCGAGCAGCTGGGAGGAAGGGAGAAGGCATTTTTGGCCCCTTCCAGCAACCTGCCGGCTCCGTGGGGCTGGGGGGGCCGGGGCAGTAGGGTCGCAGCCCCTGGCTCTGGTCACGGGTAGACGATGCTCAGCGCGGAGCTGCCACTTAGCATTCCCCCAGCGTCTGAGGAATAAACCCTGCTTTGTTTTAGGCCCCCTCACTGCACAGGCAAGAAGCACTTAGGGGCTTTCATAAGCTCATCTGCATAATAATGCTGGAGAATTCTTATCTCGAGTGATCGGAGTGTCAAAACCTGCAATCCAGCCGTAAATTATGGGGAGGAAGCGCCGCGGAGAAAATGACACTGGTGCGGTGGAGGGAGTGGGGCTGGTTTTGGAGATGCTCTCGTGCCACATGGCTTTAAGCAAATGTCTGAGCAAGTGGAGGGCGAGGGGGGGAGCGAGGAGGGAATTTTGGGTGTCCAGGGCAGTGGGAGAGGCCGGGCTGAGCTGCCAGCGGATGCTGGAGCCTCGGCCCCCGGATCACGAGCAAACCCGTGTCTGCCGGGGGATTCGTGGGGTGCCCGTGGCTCCTCAGTGGGAAGCACCAGCATCAGCGGAGAGCCCCATGCCGGGATGGGGCCGTGGTGCCGCCTGTGCCCTGGCTCTCGCTGTGCCCAGGGGACACAGGAGCTTCCTGCCCCACTGCCGGCCCGTGGGAATAGGGGCCACATACCAGATGGGTGATTGCTAGGGAAATTCTGATTTACGAGCAGCAAAACCTGCTAACACTGTCACTCTCCGGAGAGGGAGACGTGTTTTCTCTGGCGTGCTGTAGGAACAGGGGCTGCTTTGAGCTGGACGCCTTCCTGAGCTCCCAGCCCTCTGGGTGTGAGAGTCTGGGAGGTGATAACTTATGCAAACACACACGCTATTACCCAGCCAGCTGAATTTAGCATAAATCAAGAACTCTGGCTTTGCAAGAAAAACAAAGACGGTGAAATGAAGCAGGGCAAATGGAACAAAAGCTCTTTCCTAACTTAGATGATAACACAGATTGGGAGACAGGCAGCACTACACAGGCTGCAGCAAGCGCACAAACCCTCCGAGGGACGGGGCTTGCCGGGAGCGGGGGCACCCAGCAGCGCTCTCCCAGTGGCTCCCACAGCCCTTCCCGCAGCCCTTCCCGTGGCCCCATGGCAGGGGCTTGCACCCACGGGGTACCTCGGAGGATGCTTCCTGAGCCTGGGGAGGGGGAGTGCAGCCCAGACACCTGTAAAACTCTCCCCAGAGCCACAGGGCCCGAAAGTGAGCTTATAGAAAAGAAAAATGGGTCTCAGCAAGGTGCGTAATTGACCTGTGAGCTCACCGGGTGCTGAGAGCCGTGCCCGCAGCACGGAGCGCGAGGGATGTAGGTGGCGGAGGGGCAGCCGCTGCGAGCACCGAGCTCTTTTCAGCCTGAGCACATTGCTTCGTGGGGGAGACACGGCCCGGGGTGAGTGACGGTTTCAGGGTGGAGAGCAGGGGGGAAAGAGCTGCTGCTGGAGCCTGGAAAGAGCAGGAAAGAGGAGGAAATCACACCCAGCTTCGGCTTCTAACCCGCTCCTTGGAGCCAAGGCAAGAGCGAACCCAGAGCTCGCCCCGCCGCCAGACCTTGCAGCAGCCTGCTGTAAAACGGGGGTGCCCTGGCCCAGGCTGCTCGCCCGCGTCCTCCCGATGACTCTGGCTGGCATGCCGAACGGTGCAGCCAGTGTCCCTGGTGCTGATAGTCCAAACCTCCTCCTTGGGCCAGGGACTGCGGGGAGCTTTGCTGCGTGCGTGGGCAGTCGCCGTGCCTGCGAGCTGAGTGCGAGCTGGGGCAGAGCACGGTCTCGCCCAGACCTGGACAGCAAACCACAGCAGCGGCGTTCAGGGGGTGATGCTGGGGGCAGCAAAGCCAGGCTGGGGGCAGCACCCTGTCTGCAAACGGGGCCGCTGGCAGGGGAGGCACATCCTCCAGCACGGCTCCTGGTGGGCCTCGCACCCCAGCGTGGGAGGCACTGGGGTCTGAGACCACGTACATCAGTTGAAGAGCCACCGAGAGGAGCCAGGAGTTCAGCTGGCACATCTTGAAATCATTGTTTATCCTGTCTACAAGGAGTTCAAAAGTTACTGACTGCAAGGTCCTCCCGGAGCCCTCGGAGCACGCCAGGGTACTCCAGCCTGGGACATCAAGTACCGCGGGGCTGGGAAGTCATTTGCTGCTCAGAGCTCCGAACAAACATGGACAGGCATGAAAGGAAAGGGGCTGCTGACACCAGCAGATCTGTGACTGCCATCGTGAGCTAAGCAGACGCTCTGGCCGTCCGAAATGGTCCCGTTCCCAGGAAGATGCTTGGGGTGTAGCACAGTGAAACATCATCTTTTTTCTGCCAAGTTACATCAGGATTTACAAGGCATTTCCAAGATGGAAAAAAAAAATCGGGAATTATTGTGGATGTGCATTAATGTCAGCTCCATGCATGGGAAGTGTTCAGCAGGAGCAGGCTGGGTCCCCTGCGCTGGCCGTGCCGCAGAGCCAAGCGCCAGAGCCGGCGGCACAGGAGGATGCATTTGCTGGAGGGTGAAAGGGAAGGTGGGAATTAGGGCGCTTGGGTTCTTGTCCTGGCTTGGGGCTAATTTGCTGACCCACCCCAGGCTGGTAGCTGGCTCCGCTTTCCGTGCCCCCGGAAGCCACCCCTGCCACCAGCTCCCGTGAGGTTTTTCATTTCTGGTGAAGAGCCTTACGAGCGAAGGAGGCAGCTCGCGTGGAAAAGGGCGGGTTTGGTCGATGCGGCGCGGAGCCCCTTGCCATGCCCCAGCCGGCACCGAGCAGGCGGCAGCGGCAGCCCCGGAGCACCCCTGGGGGGTGCTGGGTGCAGCCCCTCTCCCCCCGCAGCCCGCCGGAGCCTCCGGCACACTTGGGCAGGAGCCCCGTGCCTGCAGAGCTGCCCCTCGGCTGTCGGGGCTGCGGGAGCCTCTACAGAGAGCAAAGCAGGAGGGGGAGATCAAGCATGCAGCTATTGATTTTTTCCAGTTATTTTAACAGATTACTGGAAAGAATAAAGAAGGAAGGCTGGCATTGCTTGGCTCAGCCAGCAGTGCATTTCCTCCTAAGAGCTCTGTCGCTGCCTGCGCGATTGCTCCCCGCGGACCTGTTAAGTGAAGAAGTCCCTTGCTGATGGCAGCAGTTGGCCTCTCCGTACGCGCTGTCTGGGCTGGTGGCTGGGGAGGCATTTCTATTCTTAGCCAGCTTCTGCATCCTCTCACAGCATCCCGTCGGTGTTTGCCTGATTTTTTCCTCCACCCCCAGCTGGGTTTTGACAGACATTTTGTTGTGCGGGAGAAGCTGAGGTGGGGTTTCCAGGCAGGGCAGTTCTCCTGCAGCAAAATGCGAAACGTTCCGGCCGCAGGGCTGTTTGCAGGGCAGGGGATGAGGGTGACACGGGGCACCCGAGCCTGGACCAGCCCCGCAGGTGCTCATGTCCCCTCCCCGCGCCCGGGCATGGGAAAGGGGCTCTTTCCCCGCTCCTGCAGAGCAGAGGCTGTGTGTCGGGGCGCTGCGGCCGAGCACCCCGGGGCCGCAGAGCCCGCCGGGACAGGCCATATGCCGGTGCGGCATTCGCAACCTCCCGGCAGAGCACAGACACCTTTTGTCGCCTTTCCGTCCTACTACATATTTATCAGCCTGATTTGCATGGCCTTTTGCATAAACCGCTGGGCCCAGTCGCTGCGACGTGTCTCTCTTGAAGACAATCTGAAGTATTCATCTAAATAATTCTGCCGGCATTTTGACTTCCTGGGACAGAGCCTTTGTTTTATGCTATTGCCAGCAAATTCCTGGTCAGATGGGCTCAGGTTTCCAGCGCGCCATTAGCACACAGCCGTTCCCATTGAGAGCTGCAGAGAATTTCCCCTTTTCCTCCCAACTCCAAACAGCAGCAGCCCGGATTTTGGTGGGAAACCTGCTCCTTATTTAGGTGCCTGAACACAGCTGAGATGAAAACCTCGTTTAAAAATGCGCTAGCGGGACAAGCCTCCCAAGGCTCCGCTGCCGCGGGCTGCGCAGCAGCGTTTCTGTTGACATTATTCACCCAGGCAGTTTAACCAGAAAGCTCCTTTCCTACTTCTTACAGCTCCATTGAGCAAGAGGAAATAGGGTCGTTATGCTTTTGATTTCAGACCCTAATTAGGCCTCAGGAAAGGAAATAGTGCTACTGAGGTAATGCGCTCCCTGCTCACCAAAGGGTCCCAGCATCGCTCCGAGCTTTGACAGGGTTCAGCCGTGCACAAGGTCCCAGCCTGGCGCTCCCGACCCACAATAGCCCCATTGAGGGCTTCCAGCAGGGATGCGGGAAAGAACCGTGTCGGTGCAGCCTGGCACTTGGGCAGAACAGACGTCGGCTTGCACATGAAAAACACGCAGGCGGCGCGAGGCAACCGGGCATCGCCTGGCACGAAGGAAGCCGAGGGGCCAAGGCGTCACGGACGTGCTGCATCCCTGCCTGGCATGTGCCGAAAAGGCTGGGCATTCATTCACGTTTTCACCGCTGAATAGCTGCCCCCAAAAAGAGCCATCCGTCCTCTTGTTTTGTCTTTAAAAATCGCCCCGTCACCGTGGAAAAAGCCCTTTAGCGCGTTACAGAAAAGGGGTCCGACTTCATACCAGTATAACCCAAACCCCACGGAGGACGTAAAGCCCAGTCTGCTGCCATTGCCTATTCCATTGCTGCTATTCACAGCCAGCAGCTTATTTAACATTCAAAAAATAAAGACTTGGATTTTATAAATTACAAACACATTTAAAGATGTGTGCAGCGAAATGTGTGTGAGAACGTGCACGCGCAAACGTGCGCGTCGGGGTATCTGTGTCCTGCAGGAGAGCGAAGGGAGCTTGGCCTCTGTCCAGCAGAAAACGTTGGTCTAAAAAAGTTAGAAGAAAAATATGGAAGTCCTGAATTTCCCATTTCTTAGTGAGAAGCGGCAGATTTCTGTATCACATTCCCTAAATCAGCTGCCACAGCACTGGCTGGGGCCAGGACCAGGCAGCGTGGGACCCGGGGGACGGGGACGCCAGGCCAGGGCGATTGATTTAACAATTCTGGAAAGGCAAGAAGCCCCTACAGCAACAATCTAATAAGACATCTCTGCGAATACATCTCTGTCCGTTAGGCCAGCACGTGGCTCCTCGCCTGCTCGACGGGGTGGCTGCCCGGCGTGGTGGCTGAGCGCTCCAGCCTGGATCGATGCTCCCCGTCTTTATAAACCCACTAATCACCCTGATTTATAGGCAACGCGTCTCAGCGGCACCTGGAGGCCTCCTGCGTTTGTTCCGAGAGGAGGATTTAAACCTTTCCTGCTTTTCAGTAATTCTGGTTTGGAGAAACCCATGGCTGCTGGCTGCCCCCAGCCCTTCCCTGCTGCTCCCAAGGTTTGCCGTGGCGGATTGCCCTCCGGTGGGGCTGGGGGAGGCCAAGGGCTGCCAGCTCCCGGGAAGGGGGCTCTGGGGACCCCTGGGTTTCTGGCGTCGGGGTTATCTCCAGCCCTACAGCTGAGGCAGCAGCTCTAAAGTACAAGCAATATTTGTGCTGTAATTGCACCCTTAACGAGCCTGTCCTCCCTGTTACCTGCAGGGCTATTTGCTTATCCCAGCAGCTCTGGCTACTCTGCAGCGTCCCGTCCCGGGGCTGAGGGCAGGCTGAGCCACCTCTCAGGCAAGCCAGGAGGCTGAGGAATCCCTCCCTGCCCATCCCAGGGAGCACGGTGCAGGCCAGGGCCCCTCCAGCACCCGGCTAAGGTCCCCCCTCCAGGCAGAGAGCGGGAGCAGCATCGCCAGCACAGGGGCACCTCCACGGGTGCCTCTGCAGGGTGCTGCGCAGCCTCATCAGCCCAGGCACCACCTGGCTCCGCAGACTTGCAGAGCGCAATCTGTTCAGCTCATCAAAAGGAGACGAAGTGCTGACTTGATTGCAGTGACTAAGTACCTTCATGGGCAGAAAATGCCAGGCGCTGGAGAGCTCTTCAATCAAAGCGTGCCGAAGATGGCACAGCGAGAGCCAGCAGCCGGGAGCACTCAGGGCTTGCCTGGGGACCTGCGCATGCTCATGGGAGCGAGGATGATGAGGGGAGGAGGGACAGGAGCAGTCCTGTCTCCATCCCTGTGTGCTGGGGCGCACGGGGGGTGCTGAGCACACCCTGGGGTTGCAGAAGACCCATCAGCCAGGCTCGGGCACGCTGACCTTGGGGATGTTTCTGATCTCCAAATCTGTGAATCCACGGACTTCAAGTATTTTCAAAGAGCTTCCTGTATTTAAAGAGAGAGATGCTCTTAAGTGCTTCCCTGGACAGGGGCCAGAGCGCTGAGCGCCTGCAGGATGGAGCCGGGCTGGGGACTGCACGGCTGCACGCCTGCTCCTAGGAGGGGAGTATGCCCACGGATGCATCTTCTCCCAAGGACAGGATGCATCTTCTCCCAAGGACGAGTTCCTGGCTCCTGCCTGCAGGGCTCTCAGGGATCCCGCCCCTGCCTGCAGGGCTCTTGGCACAAGTGCATGAGATGCCTGATGCAGAGGAGAGCTTTTTCCATCTCCTGCATCTCCTGGATGGCTTCCCAGGATGGTCTCTGGATGCTGAATGGCACCAGAGGGGCTGCGGGAACATGCCCAGCCTCATGCCCCGTGCCAGCGAGGAGCAGTCCTTGGGCTGAGAGCATCCGTCGGGCAGCATAAAAAAGCCTGCACAAAACTGCGAGTTTAACGGTCCATATTAACCTTTGCACTGTTAGCACCCGTTAAAAGGGAGCAATTAAGTACCGTCAGGTCAGTTTATAGGCAGACGTTGCCAACACAGACGCCTGCGCACCCAGAGCAGCGTACCACGGTGTGCAGCTGCCCCGCCAGCGCTGCACCCGCTGCAGAGAGGAGCTGCGGGACCCTCACCGTGTGCTGCTGCAGGGGTGCAGACACCATGCTAACGAGCCAAAGCACTAACCCAGGCTGAAACTGCCAACACGCACGTTCACATGCGGCCGAGCACCGTCAGCGGGGAGCCAGTGCCAGCGAGGACCTCTGGGACCCCGTGCGCTTCTCCCCCGGGAGCAAGGCTGGGGCGGGAGGTGCTGCGCCTGCCTCCGGCAGTGCTCGGCGCAGACCCTCTTCCCATTACTCCCACTTTGCTGTGAAGCTCTTTTTGGCCGGTGCGCCGTGGCGGACCCGGGGGACACCTGTGCTTGCGCAGCGCAAGGTGGCTCCCACCCAGGGCGATGCTGGCTGCTCTACAGCTTTCTGGGTGCACTGGAGTGGGTTTTTCCCCCCAGTTTTCTATTTCCTTTGGGCTTTCCAAGAAATAGGCTCTTGCAGCTCCACAGCTGCCTCTTTCTCGCCCACCGCTGCAGCCTGCCCTGATCCCGCAGGCTGAAACACTGGACCCCCCCCCAGCACAGCGGTGGGAAGGGAGGAGAGGTGTGTTGGCCGGCTTTACTTGTGCCTTGCAAATAATGCGTTAGTTTGCACTTACCAGAGTCTGAAAACACAGCACGCTGGTTTGTGTTACTGCTGGGGCTGCAGGACTGGCTGCTGCTCCCTCTGCGGCGGTTCCCGCAGACAGAAGCGCAGCATCTCCCCCTCCCTTGGGCTCCTTCCTTCCGCAGACTGCTTTTCACTCTTAATTTCCTCTTTCCTATTTAATGGGTTGGTAAGTATCGGGGATGATGCCTGTCTCAGAGCTCCCTGTGCATTAGCGAGAGATGATCCCATTAGGAGCAGTCCAGCGAGCCTGGCTCGATGCACCCCATGCCATCCAGGGCTGCCAGCCCGGGACGGCGCTGCCGCCAGCGCCGCAGAGCTGCGGGGTCCTGCAGGACAGCCCACCCCAGGCAGCCCTGCCGCCTCCCCAGGGGACGAAAGCTGCCCCGGGGCAGCGCGGGCAGCCCTTCGGCTGCTGAGGGTCGCGGTGCCGGCCCTTCCCCGGGACGGAGGTGCACAGCCCCTGCTCTGCAAAGCACCCAAGCAGCCCTGCCCGCGGGTGCGAAACTCTGCGCAAAACAAGGAAAGCTTCACCTGGGGAAACGCAGACGTTCCCAGAACCGCAGGTCACGCTCTGGGGAAAACAGAGTGTCTTCAGCTGTCTGCTGGTGAGAGAGAAAGCAGAGAAGGGAAAACAGGTTCTGCTTTTGGAAACTGCGACCTTCTAGCCCAGAGATCAGGACACGTCAGCTCATCAGCGCCCATCTGCCAGAGGCTCTGCGTGTACTGGAGGTGTCAGAGTGACAGATAGCGTAATTGCTAAATAATTCATCAGAAAAGGCCAAGCAAAAGCAAGCGGTAAGAGCCGCCCGACAGAGTAAACAGGCAAGCAGACCCCAGAGGGCCGGGGCTGCAGCGTGGTATCCACTTTGCAGCGAGCTCTCTGTTGGCAGGAGCTGCTTGGAAAACTCTGGGTGGCTTCACTTCCAATAACACGCCTGTTGATTTTCCCTCCGTCCCTCCAGCAACTTTTGTGACATCATTTTCCCCTTATATCCCTCTGTCGCATTTCTGTTTCGGACCAGGGTGAGGAAGGAGAGCAGCAGGACCTCCCCGGCACAGCTCACGCTCGCGTTGCCTCCACGTAACCCTGGAGCATCGTGGGGAGAGGCTGAGCCAGCCCTGCCTGCAGCCCGGCTGCCGGCTCGGGCACAGCCGTCCCTCGGCACCCGCCTTGGCCGGCTTTTGGGAGGAGCCAGGCACCCCCAGAGCGGCGGCTGCACCCCGGGGTGGCTGCTGCTCACCGGTGCCGATCCCTCGGCTGCTTGTGCCTGCCCTGCTTGCCCAGGCAGCGGCTCCTCTCCGCAGCCAAGTGAGGTTGTGTCCAGAAATTGCAGAGGGGCACGGCTGGCAGGTTCCTGGCACCCGTCCTGCAGGTTAAATCTGTCCCCGGCCACAAATTAGATGTGTCTGTTGAGTTCATCTTAAATTACAGTGCAGACAGGCCCTTGTAATTAGGAGCTTCGCTCTGAAAGCACCATCCCTGCGATGAACGCCCTGCGCACGCTTCTTCCTCCTGGGCGTAAATCAAGGCAGAGGGGCCCCATCCTACCCACGGACCCGTGTGGAGGAGGGCTACAGCCTTGGGCCCCTGCGGGAGCTCGCCCCGAGGCGGAGGTGGCAGCCGCAGGACGCGTGATGCCGCCCTGCACCTTGTGCCGGATTTCTGCCCAGCGTGGCCCGATTTCCAGCTCCACAAGACTGGGACCCAGGAGTGGCCAAACTGGGTCTTATCCCTAAACCCTCAGCTCCTCGTGGGGGCTCTGGCCGCGCCGGGACTCCCTGGAGGAGGCACTGCGGCGTGCCGTGCGGAGGGTGGCAGAGCGGGGATTGCCCTCCTCCGTGCCACGCGGCACGGCGGCAGCTGCATGGCGCATCCAGCCCCCGCAGCCTCCGCCGGCCGCAGCATCGCTGCCCGGGCAGCCGTGCCAGAAATGGGTTTGGCCGGCTGCTTCCCACTGCTGGAACCGCCGGGGTGCGGAGCCAAGTGGCTGCTTCCCAGGTGCCAGCAGCAGCATCTGCAGGGACGGGCTTGGCACCGCTGGAGCCTTTGTCCTAAAGACAGAAAAGGCAAAGCAGCCAGGTTTAAAAACAAGCCTGTAGAGGCGAACAGGGGCTGTTACCTGTGCCCTGGTTGCGCGGGGCAAGGCTGAAGGGTGGCAGGTTTTTCTTACAGAGAAACACCTGCGTAAGGGAGGCTAAGCAGCTGCTAACCCAGTGAAATGACGTTTAAGATGCTGAAAAATCATCCTGCCCATCAATCAGCCCTTCCTCAGCCTGCAGCCTCCGTGCGGGGCCTCACCTCGTGGCTGCAGGCAGCAGCCTCCACCCCGCGCCCCGGCTCCGCAGAGACGGCAGCAGCAGCGGTGTGTGCGCAGGCTTCGATAAATCTTGCTAATGGATGGGCTGCGAAAGCCATTCCCAGGCTGCGGCACGCGAGGAGCAGCAGCCAGTGCCCTCCTGGATGGACCCACAGCCCCACGCCACTGGCTTTGGGGGGCTGCAGCCCCCCCCGAGCGCCGCGCAGGGCCGGGGGCCGCCTGAGCCACCAAAACCATCGGTGGCCACTTGCGAGCCGCCGTGCCTCCCGTGCAAGCGGCTGTAACCAAAGGACAACCGCCGTGCCGTGCCGTGCCGGGGGAAGCAGCGAGGCGGGCGCAGCGGCTCGGCGCGGCGGGGCTGGGGGCGAAGCGGGGGCACGCATCGGGCGAGCGGAGGGTCCGGCGTGGCAGGCTCCGCAGCCGATCCGGTGGGTTGGCCATGCTGAGCGCACGGGCGACTCCTGGCACGGCGGGACGAGGAGTCTGCTGCAGGCGCGGCAGCAGCAAGAGGGGACTGAGAGGTTTTCACACAGAGCTGGCTTTTTTGTCAAAACAAAGCAGAACAGAAAACCTGCAGATTTTTTTTTACTGAAACCTCACACTCTCTCTTGCAGATAAAATTTCACATTCTGGTTTGTTGTTTTTTAACCAGAATAACCTAAACCATTTCAGAAATGTGCTCCATAGCCCAGCCCCAGATGCCTACCAGCATCTTCACCCCAGCAGCCCCGGCCCTCCTCCCCACCGCTTCCCACGTCACGGTGCCCAGGCTCGCCCCGTGCTCCGGATGCGACCGCGGTCTGCTGCGGCTGGAGACAACAGGACACATCCCCCCCGGGCAGTCCCCTCCTGCCCACCTAATATTTCTGTGGTCTTGCAATTGAGAGCAAAACCGCTCCCCTCTTCCCGCCACCGCTGGTTTCGGCATCGCTGCCAGAGCCGCCGCTGGCTTCGGTGCAAGGCGTGCGCCGGCCGGGCCGGGGGGAGCTGGGCGCCCGTGCCGGGCAGGACACCTCTGCGGAGCCTGAGCCCGCTCCGTCGCCTGCGCAGCACTGGGCACGGCAGGGGACACTGCCTGCAGCGCGGTGGGGCGCATGCGGGGTCCCCGTCACCCCCTCGGTGGCAGCGCTGTTCCTGGCCTCACTCCCGCTCCCCGGCCAGCAAAGCGCGCACGCTGCAGCTCGGTAATGGCGTTACTTCTCCTGAACGCCCCTGGTAACTGCGTTGCAGCGGGAGCCTCGATCGAGCCCTGGAAGCTCCGACGGCCGCGCGGTGCCTGCGTGGCCTGGCAGGAGGGGTGGGCAGGGGGAAGAGGGGCCGGTCCCACGCTGGGCACTCAGATTGTTCCTCCAGCCCCCAGCACCGCTGCTCCCCGCTCTCCCCAGGCCGGGGGGGCACCCCCATCCTCTGCTTCTTTATACAACCTGGGGTCGAACCCCCCCGCGCAGCAGCCAGGTGCCTCCAGGCTTGCGACACCAGATGTAAACTTGGGCCGTTGTCCCTTTAGGATGTTTGTCACCTAAAAATACCACCTATGTTTTCCTGCACACTGTTGTAGTTTGTAATTGGTGCATATAAATATAAACATATATATATATATATACAGAAACACAGCTGAGCAGGAGCGCTATTTAAAGCCCGGGCAAGGAGGGGGACCAGCGCCAAGCCCGGTTTGTAGGAGCGGGGCATAGGAGCAAGCTGAGGACACAGACCCAGCACGGTGGCTGCGCTCCAGGGTCATGGACCCATCGCCTGGCAAAAATAGGAACGTACGTAGGGGTTGGAGGAAGTTTAAACAAACACCGGCGGTGGCGCGGGGCAGAGCACCCGAGTCCGGCTCTGCGGCACCTGCCCCGGCAAGGGGCAGAGCTGCGGGCGACCCCCTGCCCCAGCTCCCCTCCCCGCTGCATCCTTCGGCATCCCCGCCGCGGGGCACGGCTGCCTGGTGCCGCAGCACCCCAAAGCCACGGGTTTGGACAGCACCGGCCCCGGGGAACGTTTCGCGTTAGCAAATGCCGAATGCCAGGACTGGGGTGCCCCGGCAGCACCTGCTCTGCCCCTACACCTGGGCACAAAGGCAGCCACTGTGCTGGGAACGCGACACCCCCGCCAGCTGAGCCCCGTCCTCCCCGGGGATTTGCGCAACAGAAACCCCAGCCCTGCCAAAGCCAACACAGGCTGCTGCCTCCGCGGGAAGAGGCAGAGCGGAGTTCAGAGCCCTTTGCTCAGGCCCGAGCGCAAACCACCTCCTGCCAGCTCGGATGCCGTGGCTTTGGGGGTTTTTGCTTCCTCCCCACCAACAGTTTGAGTCAGCCCTTTCTGCAGCGCGCTGGGAGCAAAAGCCTCTGCAAGCGCCTCCACGCGAAGCCACCGCGTTTCCCTTCGGTCCCACCCCGGACCCCGCGAGCACCCGAGTGACCCTCGCCGCTGCATCTGCACTGCCTGCCCGGCCGCGGTCGGGGGGGCCCCATCCCGAAGGGGCTCCCCTGGCCGGCGGAGGCAGCGGCGTGGGGACAGGGAGCCGCTGGCCCCCAGCCAGCAAGAGCATCTGGGCAAACGAGGAGCGGTGCTAGCGAGTGCCGCAGCCTGGCTCCGGCGCGCGGGGGCTGTAGGAGAGGGCAGGGTGGGACGAGCGCTGCTGTTCGGCTGCGGTGCTCCACGCGCCGTGCGGCGCCGGGCTGCGGGCACCGGACCCACGCTTCTTCTCGCGGCTGCAAACCGAAGGGCATCGCGCTCGCCGCGAGCCCACGCTGCTGCCTGCTCTGAACATCACGCTGCCTCCGAGCTGCACAGACGGGGGGGACGGATGGCCTCACCTTTGCAGCCAAGGAATCAAACCCTCTGCCCCGCACGCTGGGCCCCCCCGGGAGCCCCGGCTGGGACGCCCACTGCCAGCGCCGCGTGGGACGCGGCTGCAGCATCCGGAGGCACCACGTGCCCCTGCGCGACGGCACGGTGCAGGAGGACAAGACCTTGGGCTGTCTGTGTTGCAGCACCTCCGGGCACCCCTCCTCGCCCCGAGCTTGCCGCGTTGCGGCTGATAAACCCCGACCAGTGCTCCCAGTGCCTGGCTGCAGCGTGGATGTACCTGCCACGGGCTCAGCCCCTCTCCATCCCCAGACAGCCACCGCCCCCTGCTCGGGGCCAGCTGGCAGGTGACGATGCTGGGGCTTTGTCTCTGCCCTATGATGTTGCCCGTGATTTATAGGTCATTTTACAGCAGCTGTAAAGAGGCTGTAAATTATAGGAGGGGCATAAATTAGCCACGGACCCCTTTACTGGCCATAAAGATCTAAGGCCCACCACAGCTGCCTTTGGAGCTGGCACCCCGGGAGCATTCCCGAGGACAGCCAGGGGTGTCTTCAGCCAGGCCAGCGAGGCCGCGCCGAGTTATTTAGCACGCCTCAAATAAATGGGCCCTTTTATTCCAGCGGGGCCGCCGAGTCGGAGGGTGACAGGTGGGGAGGGGCCGGTGCGATGGGGGCAGCCCAGGGGCTCCCTGCCGAGTCTGGACCTTTCCCCCCCCCCGTGCTTTTTTGAGGGGGAGAGGGCACTCTGTCCCCCCCGAGGGGCCCTCGGTGCCGGGACCCCCAGCCCAGCCCCAGCAGGGTTTGGTGGTCCAGCCCAGCAGCTGTCTGCCAAGATGCGGCATCGGGACGGAGTGGGGAGCACAGGAGCACGGCAGGACCGCGGCAGGCTGGGCGCAGGCAGGGATGCTCGCAGCTCCATAGCGGCTCATAGCACGTGGGGGGGGCCGTGGGGCAGCCCCACGTCCTCCTCTGAATGAGCACGGGGGCAGCTCCTCCTTCAGCTCCCGCAGCCCGTGCAGCGTGCCCTCCGCTCAGAGGCTCCACGTGCGCCAAGCCCCCCAAATTCCTCCGCTGGCCGCCCTGCCCCAGCAGCAGTTGGTGCCCTGTTGTTCTCCGGCGTGACCCTGGAGCACAAACAGCTTGGCAGCTCCTCGCCGTCCCGTTAATTACATTATGTCTAACGAGAAGGATCAGGCGGAAGGGATTAAACTTTGAATCTGCTTCCGCAGTCCTGGCGCACAGGAGAGAAAATCAGCTTTATCCATTCAAAACGGGAGTAATTTTTCACACCAGCTCCAATCCCAGCGCTAATCTCCTTAGTTTACCCAGCCCACTGTCATGTCCGCGTGCAGTCAGGGCAGGCGGGATGCTCCTGGCCCCAGACTCAGGGTCTTTCCTTCTTTATCCAGCTTTGCAGCCTGCCGGACAGCGAGGGAGGTGATGGGGCTGTGGCAGGGCGGGCAGGGGACTTTGCAACCCCTGCCCCAGCGCTCGGCACGCACGAGGGACCCGTTCGGTGGCATCTCCCCCATCTCTGCCTGCGCTGCGCCGTGCCGTGCCAGCCACCACCGGACAAACCAGCACGTCTGGGGAGTTTGTGAGCGTTGCCAGCGGCTCAGCGTTTCCTCCTGCCTGGGGCTGCAGCTGCTCGCTGCACGGCCGGAGCACGGGAAGCACCGGTTTGGGGTGAAGCCTGTTCCCAGGCGTTTCAGGGAAGAGCTTCCAAACACTGGGGTCCATGCACGGACAGCACCAGCGGAGCTCCTGGTCGCCAGGGCCACCCCATGAGCGGGCTCAGGGTGAGCACCCACAGCCCAGGAGGGACGGAGCCAGCCAGGGAGGGCTGCGGAGCTTGCATGGGTCCAGCAGCACCCAGCGCACTGGGGGCAATGCTGCAGCCTGGGCAGCTGCACCTCTGGCTTCCACAGGGACACGGGGATGTGAGGACAGGGTTCGGCTGCCACCACCACCCCCGGGGTCTGCTCCACGTTTTGGACCCTCTCTGGCTGTGCCAGGGGCACCGTCGGCCAGGCAGCCCCACAGCGCGGGGGCTGAGCCAGGGGGTGAGCAGTGGAATGGGTGACACCAATGATTTGCATGATTATTCAGCATGAATTTGCATTTCTTACTGAACAAGGCATAGCCAGGGGTCACCATTTCCGACGGGCCGCGGTGCCACAGCCCGGCACGCAGAGCTGCCGGAGACAAGGCCGCAGCGGGTCAGCAGCCGGGCTGACACCCCGCAGCAACAGGGTCGCCCCTCACGTCGCTCAGGCTGCTGCAACGAGGGCGGTTTGCATTTTGAGAGGCTGGAGCATCTCAAAGCTGGAGATGCAACGAGGGTGGTTTGCATTTTGAGAGGCTGGAGCATCTCAGAGCCTGTGCTTTGTCCTCTGCCCAAACTGTCCCAGGAAAGCGCCGGCCGGCCGGGCAGGACCCCGCAGGGCTCCCTCCCCGGCCAGGCTTGCCCCGCTCTCGCCTCCACCGTGCGCGGTGCACGCTGCTGCACCAGCCGGTGGCTCGGCCATGGGCTCCCAGAGCCACTGAGCTCCCCAAGGAATTCAGGCAGGCGTTTCCCTCCGGGGCCATGCCACCACGGCTGCTCAGCCGTCACAGCCCTGCAGCGTGCCAGCGTCGGGGAACGGGTGCTCCAGGCTGGGCAGAGCCACGGACGGCGGGGTGGTTTGCTGGGGTAAGGGCTGCTCACAAGCAGGGTCTTGCACGTCTCAGTTGCACGCTTGAGCTGAGATTTCCCAGCGCTGTGCTAGGCGTGGAGCCCTGTGGTAATTCCCTGGTGAGCAAGGGAAAGCGCAGCCCGAGGTCTTGGTGATGTTTGCAGTCTGCCGGGCAGACCCAGGCCCTCTGACAGGAGCAGACAGACACCCCCGGGCGAAGGGCCCCCCTCAATGTGCCCAATCCGACCCTGCAGCCACCCGGCACGCTCTTCCTGCAAGCGCCTGACCTTGAGGTCTCTTAGGGACAACAGGGAAAACCTCTGCCCCCCGGCACGGGCACGGGGCTCGGCTCTGCACAGAGAGACCCTTGTGCTCCACGGCGGTGCCTGGACCCGGCGGCTGCGGCGGTCACGCTCCCAGCACGGGGGCACGGCTGCCGAGGGGGACGGACACGGGGGCTGCCCGGGCGGTGCGATGCGCTGGAGCTCGGCTCTGTGAAGCCGTCCCCGGTAGCTGCAGCGCGGGGAGCAGTGGGTGCAGCCGCTGACCCCCCGGCCCAGAGCGCAGCTGCCGTCCGGTGCTCGCTGCGAGACGGCAGCAGTAAATCTGAGCTCGTTGCTGGAGACCCCAAGGAGAGCATCTGCAGCTTGTTTTCAGCATGAACTCCTGTAAAAAGGGCACCGTGCCTATAAATCCATCACGGGGAAGCTTCCTGGAAGCCCACTTCAGCTTCTGTTCCTCTAATTCCTCATGCACAGAGCCCCTGCCACTGCCAGCGCGGAGGCAGGGCAAACGGAAAGGGCTTTTCACATGGCATCTCTGCAGCTTGCCTGGCCAGGTCCCCCCTAGTGTCACCTTCTCAGTGCTCAGCAGTGGGGACAGCAGCTCCCACCCTTTGGGCACCAAACCCCTCTGCAATGGCTCCCCACGAGCTGGCCAGAAACCTCTGCCAGGCCACCTTCTGAACCCGGCCGCGCTCTGCGCTCTTTAGCACCAAACAGTTAAGACAGGATTTAAAGCCTTCTTGGAAATCATGGCCCATCAGCAAAGAGAAGGGTACGTATTTTGAAGTCAAATATTGGCAGGTGAGCATACCAGAGGATGTTTCCTACCCCTGCAGATTAAGCCAAAAGGAATTAATCAATAAGAGTCCAATTTAAAAAGCTTTTATGCACCTGTGCAGCTCTTGCTCTCTCTATATATATACCACTTGCCTGCCCTAGCACTGCAGGTGCTCTTATAGGCTGCTGATCAGGGAAAGGCCCTGGGGAGAGCTGGTGGCCACTACGTTCCTAGCTGGAGGTATCATGCCAAGCCGTTCCCCTCCCTGCGGTGAGTGCCTTCCCCTGCCCGCCCAGGGACACCTGGGGATGCTGCAGGCAAGGGCAGGGGCGTGGGGGGCTGAAGGGCGTCTCAGGGATGCAGGAGCAGGCGTGCATCTTCTGCCGCCCCTCCCAAGGGGTTAACCCCGCTCCCGAGTTTGCGTTCCTGTGTGATGGGAAATGTGATCTGGCTACCCCGCAGGAAACCCAGTGATGGGGAGCCACGGCTGCAGCCACCATGGGAGCCCTCCCAGTCCCGGCTGGGATCCAGGGGCAGCCGGGCCTCGTCCCTTGCTGGCTGAGGGACGCTGGGTCCCCGATGCGGGAGAGGCAGCAGGGTCAGAGGGACCCCTCTTGGGCTGGCACAGGGACCTTCCTCCCCCTTGGCTGGGGCAGACCTCGGCTGCGCGGGGCCATGCACCGCAGCCCTGCCCGGCCATGGGTCTGGGCAGGTCTCTGAGAGCCTGGAGAGGGTGATGGGGAGGATGGGCTGTTGCAGGGGAGGGGGCTGCTTGGGGCAGGGGGAGCAATGCAGGAAGGGTTTTGAAAGCAGGTGGTAGAAGAAATGAGCTGGAAAAAACTAAATATAATCACACAGGGCTCCTTCTAGCTTAGTGCTCTTCAGTGAGCAGGGACAGGGTGTTTCTCCTTGCTGGAGATACCTCTAGAAGAGTGCCTTTGACCCCAGCCATGGCCCTCGGGTGTCTGGGGAGGTTTCCAGCACCTGTGGCACCCAAAGGAGCATGTCCGACCCGCAGGCTCCTGCGCGGGGCCAGGCTGCAGCCAGGGAAGCCGCAGAGCTGCTGCAGGAGCGGGTGACCCCGGAGGCGTGCGGTGTCAGGGCCTCGTCCCAGAGGCGCAGCTGTGGTGGGGGAGGACGGGAGAGCTCTGGCGGCGCTTGGGGAAGGCGCGTGCATTGCTCTGATGGGAGCCCTGGCCCTGCTTTGCGAGTGATGCTCCTCCACGGAGGGAGGGAGGTTTGGCTGTTTGCAGAAGCAGGGAAAGGGCAAGAGGAGCCCAGCGGTCCCGGACGGGAAGGTGAGAGGAGCTGTTTGCAGTCTGGAGGGGGTTAGAGAGTTTAGGGTCTGTCTGTGGTTTGCTTTGCCTTCCTCCTCCTCCTGTTTCCAGCGTGTGGGAGGCATCCTCGTCCGGCCTCGCCAGCAGCATCAGGCTCATGTGGGTTTGGAAAACCAAGCGGGCACAGCTCTCTGCCCTGGTCTATAAATACAGCGGCTTCTCCAGGGCTGTCTAGACAGGAAGCAGCC
Organism: Anhinga rufa; assembly: GCA_013400875.1. Classification (NCBI taxonomy): domain Eukaryota; kingdom Metazoa; phylum Chordata; class Aves; order Suliformes; family Anhingidae; genus Anhinga; species Anhinga rufa. Next base: position 54,358 of record VZTV01030881.1, read on the forward strand.
TGCGAACTGGGAGAAAACTCCCTGTGTTAAAGGGGACTGGCAGCCTGTGCCGGGAGCCCAGGGAAAATCGGCTACTGAAATATTCAGATGTGCCCAGGAAGCTGCTCTGAAATGGGCCGTGGACCCCGGGAGCCCGGTTGCTGCCAGGCTGGGTGCCAGGCTGCCTGGGTGTAGTGAGGTCCTGGCCCTGTACTGGCTGGGCAGGAGCTGCTGGCTGCAGCCTGTGCCGTGCCCTGCTGTGTCGCAGGCAGTGCACAGCTCCTCCTGCCCTCTGTGTCATCCTTCAGAGTGCAAAGACTCCCCAAAAGCTTCCCCCTTCCCTTGTCTGGGAATGGGGTGCAGCAAGCACCTCGCTTCCAAATCTGGGGGATCCAAGGCCCTGGGTGAGGTGGAGGAGGATGGGGAGGCAGTGTGGCTGAGCCCCGCTGCCTCCTGTCCTTACACCGAGCTTTGCAAAGCAGCACATGTGAGGGCAGCTCTGGGGAGCAGATCCGCTGGATCCCTCGCTCATCGCTCTGGGAAACAACACAAGGACCCAACCTTCCAGGCTCTGAACCTGTTAGTTTGCTTTGCATTGCTTTCATTTGCTTTCATTTCCCCTTGCAGGGGAAAGTCCTCATCCTGGTTGTTTTGTTCCTGGCTGTGGCTTTTTTCACTATAAATATCCAAGCATTGCTTGAAAGAAAAAAAAAAACAGCTCTAGGTAGTGGGAGAAAAATCATAGCCCATGGGTAATGACACATAATTACAGCCTTTCTCCTGATGAAAGGAGCTGCCATTGGGCTTCTAAATGACAGTGTGCAGAAAACGCCATTATCAGATTATCCAAGTGGCAGAATCTTTGCAGCAACAAGGAGGCAAACTGTGTCTGGCCCTGGGGAGGAAGAGTGGCCAGCATCATCCTCAGCCCCAGCCCGCACAGGAGTGCGAGAGCTGGAGAGGCAAATCCCACAGCCGAACGGACCCTCTGTGGCAGCCGGGGCTGTTTGCTGCCCCTGGAGCTTGCACCGATCGCGTCCCCGGCTCCCAGCAAGGAGAGGGGCTGCGGCAGTCCTCGTGGGCTGGCGCCCCGGCTGGGCTCTGCCGGTGCCGCTGCAGGGGTGCGATAAGGGACTGTGTCCCCGTGGGCCGGAGGAGATCTGCCCAAGTGATTTGTCTTTTGCTCTTTGCCTGTATCACTGTAAATGCTGTAAATTACAAGCATTTGTTATCTGGAGCTTCCTCCTCCTGCTAAGGCAAGATAACAGCCAGAGGAGGTTGCTGTTATTACTCCGATTTACTTCAGCACCTTTATCTACCCCAGGAGATCTTTTGGGCCTGATCCAAAGATAGCAGAGGCCTTTTTTTGGGGTGGGAAGCCAAGAGGATGGGCAGTGCCCCATCCCTGCCCCAGCTCTTGAGACAGCGGCTGTCCTGGGCAGCCATCGGGATATCCTGATTTGGTGTCACCGGGGCAGCTTAGCAGCCCCTGCCCGCTGGAGAGCCTTCCCCTCTTGTAGGGTACGGATCTGGGGTGAACTGCTCTGTCCCCAGGTCTCTGAGCCTGCCTGGGTGTTGGGCCGCTTCCTCGGAGCCTGAGCAGCCTTGGGATGAGTAGAGCATCAGTGCAGCTAAAGGGGAGCGCTGGGTGTCCCCTGGGACAGCTTATTAAACATCACAGCCCTGCAAGAGAGCCTGGCTGGAACAGCGTGACATTCGTGCACCAGCTCAGCCTCAGTGCGAGAGGGGCCATGTCAAACAAACGTAATTAATTTCCTTCTGCAAATCAATTGGGGCCAGAAGTCAAGCCCGCCCGGTACAGGAGATGCACTGCAGTGAATAATCATCCTTGTGGACAGGTGATTCATGCTGCGCTTCCGAGGGCATGCCGTTCGCCTCCGAGCAAATCACAGAGCCTCCCGCGTGGGCTGGAGGCGAGGCAAGGCTGCAGGCCCGCCGTGATGGGTCCTCTGCCGCAGCGAGTTACTGCGGGGCGCAACGGCCTGCCAGAGCTGCCGGGGACACCTCCCCGGTGAGGAGCCCAGGCTGCACCAGCCAAACCCAGCAGCAGGTCTCTCGCCGGCAACAGGTTTCTCCGATGGACGTTTCAGTCCTTTGCCTGGCGGCTCTGGCAGAAGAGCAGCCTCCGGAGCACCCGAGGGGATGCAGAGCACCAAGCATCCTCCACCCCTGCCTCCCCTCTCCCCCCCTGCCCCAGGCAGCCCTGGGGGAGCCTGTCCTGGAGGGCCACCAGTCTGGGGACGTGCCTAACTGCTGGCCTGGCTGCAAACGCTGCCGCGCAACTGTCTGCCCCAATTGTTGCCTGCAGACAATAAAGTATCATGTGATGTCTTAATGAGCTCCTTGGTATTTGACAATTGCCGGGTAGCAGAGCTCACTGCCCGGCCGGCGGGGCTGGACCCTGCCCCGCTCGCTCCCCGGGGCTGGCTGGGGGACAGGAGGAGCTGCCCTCCCTTGAGCAAGGGGGAGGCTCCATGGTAGACCCGGCTGGCCAGGACCCTCTGCCCTGTGAGGGCACGTTGTGGGCAGGGGCAGAGAGCTCGTATCAGCTCTGATTTAAATGAGATACTGCACTAATGTCAGGGAAGTGGCAAAAAAACCCAAACAAACAAAAAAAGCAAGCTGGGCTCTGGCCCTTTGAAGGCAACGTCCAATGGCTTTGGTGTTTTGCTCTCCCTGGCTAAGCTTGCTTCATATGGCTCCTGCTTTGTCTCCCAAATGCTGTCTGTGGGCAGACCCTGGTGTGGCTCTGTGGGTGCCTGGAGCACCTCTGGCCCTGGGGCTGGTTCGAGTGAGGTGATGCTTGGGCAGTTTGGTAGGCAGGGGCTTCAGAAGGATGCATTTCCCTTCATCTCCATCAGAAGAGCAGCCAAGTAGCAGCAGATGGGGGGTATTACAGTGCTGTTAAGATGCAACCAAGGAAGGAAAAAGCCAGTTTGGCTCGATGCTGATAGCAGAGAAACCTCTGAGCAAGGATAGTGCTGGGGAGCCAGCCTGCAGCCAGTGCTCTGCCTGTGCCAAGGCTTTACGCTGGCACAGCAGCATCCCAGAGCTGCAGCTCCCGGGCAGGTGTGGCTGGGATGGGGCTGCATGCAGCCGAGTGATGCTGCCCCGGCCTGGCTGGGCAGCCAACGTCCAGCTGAGCGTCGGCAGTGCCTGTCGCTGTACGCAGAGCCGCTAATAATGCTTTATTGAGCTGGAGTGGAGAGGCGAGAGAGGGGGCTTCCTGTAAAAGGCAGCGCTTTGCTTCCAGATCATGCCAGGGAGCTGATGCTTCATCCCTGGTGCTGCCGATTTTCATGCCGTGTTTCCCTGGGGAAGCTGGGGTGAGCTGCCTGTGGGGTCCTGCCGGCTGGTGGCAGGGTGGCCTGGCCGCCCGCTGGCCCTCGAGAGGGGCTCGGCTCCTCTCCGAGGTGTCGTAGGCAAACCCCGTCCCTGCAGCCGGGCCCGACCAGCCTGCCCTCGGCAGCGGCTCCCGTCCGGGGACGGACGTGGGTGTCCCGCCTGCTCGCCGGGGCCAGGCTGCATCCCAGCGCGGGCTTGCGTGGGCTCGGCGGGCGTCCCACCGCGGCGTGGGTGTCCCACCGCGGCGTGGGCGTCCCACCGCGGCGTGGGCGTCCCGGGGGAGCCGTGCCCGCCGCACGCGTGCTCTGCCTCGCTCGCACAGGCTCGAAGCCACAAGCCAGCCAGCTGCCTGCAAGGAGCCCCGCACCCTGATGTGCTCCGGCCTTTTCAGGGAGAGATGGAGCTGACAAAGTCTTTGTCAGTCGGATCTGCCAGGGAAAGCTCTTTGTTCTTCAGCATTTGCTCTTGCCTCCCCCTCTTCAAACGTAAAATAGATGCATCTGCTTTTGTTTTCTAAATGCAGAATTAGGGACTGAAAAGAGCCTCTTTGTAGTGGGGAGGAGGGGAGAGATCTTTAACTGGGAAGCAAGGTTAGGGGGGAGCAGCTCTATTGTGCCGTGACTCTCCTCCTCCAGCTCAGCACTTTCTGTGCCCCCTCTTCACACTCTGCTTCCCCTACAACCGCTCTGGGATGCAGGGAAACCCGCCTGGGTGGGCGAGGGAGGACGGGCTGCTCCCCCAGCCCTGCTCCGGGGCCCGTGCCGGTGCCCACCAGCATCGCCGCCGCTCCCGTGCCCGGCGATGGTGTGGGTTTGCCCACGGTGGGCTTTGCCGCCTCGCGATGCTGCAGCTGGGAGCGGGTGGGCGGCAGAGGAAGGCCACCCCTCGGCCTTGGGCTGGCGAGCGGAGGCCGGGGCGGGCAGCCTGGGAGGTGTTTGTGCGCCCGTACGTGAGACCCCACGCAGGGATGGAGCCCGTCTGCGGGCAGGGTGGGGGGGGGGTGTGTGTGTGTGCCAGCAGGTACATCCCCTGCACCCTGCCCCACGCTCAGTCCCGCGCCGTGGGACGAAGGAGGGCTCGCAGGGAGGCTGCGAGAGCTGCAGGCTCTGGGAGCGAAGCCCCCGGGGAGCTGCTCCCAAGTGCCTTTGTTAATCCACAGCCAAGACAAAACCCAGCGAGCCCCGGCCTTGCAAGCCTCTTTCTTTCTTTCTCTGGCTGTTTTTGTGTCAGGGCAGCTCCGCAGTGCCCCCCCTTTCCCAGCCACCCCCGCCCCTCTCCCAAGGAGGTGGATGACCCAGGGGTGGATGCCGCCAGCCTGGGGCAGGGCCGCGCGTGGAGGCAGAGCGCGGACCACAGCTGCACAGCGGCCATCCCACGGCAGGAGCCCCTCTGCTGCGATGCAGACCTTCCCCCAGGACGCAGAGGGGACACCTCCCCGCCGCGTCCGTGCCAGCCTGCCGTGAGCCTTACCACCTCCTGTTTTGCAGCAGCAGCTGGGTACGCTCTCCCAGGCAGAAAGAATTACTTCTTAATTGAGAACCCGCTCCTCCCACATTAGGAGGAATGCCCATCAGCAGCCCAGGAAAACCCCCAAGCTCGGCCCGGGGAACCGCAGTGGTGTGGCCAGAGAGCAGGGGAGCCCGGGCGGGACAGCCTGGTGCCCGTTTGGCTTCCTTGCCCCGGCCTGGACACAGCATTCCCATGGGAGCGAGCTGCCCCGGCCCTGCTGCCCGTAGGGTGTGAGGTGGGATTTGCTAAACCAGCGCAAAGCCCCGGATGGGCGCTCCAATTTCCACGGCGGAGCTGAGCACCGGGCAGCACCCGGCGGCACGGCAAACCTCCCTGGCTGAGCTGACTCCGCACGTTTGATGCTGCTCCCCGCCGGCTGGTGCTCGCAGGCTGTCCCGGGGGTTTGCCTGACACGCAGTAAGTTGTTCAGCTGTTGTGGTAACTGAGACCTACTTTAAGTTTTTTCTTAATCCTGTTCTTGATTAACTGCAGCTAAACTGAAACGAGCCCAGGTTCATGTGAAATTAGCATCTGCATTGCCTCGAAATTGCGTCACGGATGAAAATGCACGTGTGGAAGAGTCCAGCACGACACCCTCTGCCCCAGTCCAGAAGAGCCACGGGCTGGTGTTGCCTGCCGCTGCCCGTCCCTGCGAGTACGGGCAGGCAGGGAGCTCCAGCTTGGTCCTCGGGGCCCTGTGGCTCCCCAGACTCGGCCGTGGCCCTCGGCAGTCCCCCGTCCCCTCTGGGGGAGCGTTCGTCTCCCTGTCCATCCTGGAGGACCTGCTCATGCTCTGCTTATGCCACCAGATGGTGACAGCTCATGGTCACTCCTGCGCCGAGCCCCAGGGCGATGCCGAGGCCGGGGATGCAGCCAAATCCTGGAGCTTCCCAGGAGCAGGGGATGGTTTTCCCCATTTTTCTGCCATTTGCAAATACCTTTACTTATGTGTCCCGTTGATGCAGTCAAGCAGAAAACTATCCCCAAGGAACAGCAGCAGCAGGGGTATGAGCCTGTCCCCTTCCATCACGAGGGTGCAATCCCAGAAGGCCCATTTCAGGGCCAACGTTAGTAAGCCTGGGACAAAAGCTTGGCGGAAGGCACGGCTGCTCGGGAGGAGAGCAGGGGCAGGAGCTGCTGCGCAGGGCAGCTCCCCCAGCTCGTGCGGGTGCCCAGCCGGAGCCCCGGCAGCCTTGCAGGGCGCCTTCAGCACAAAGCAGCCTGGCCCCCGGCCGCTGGGCGATGAGGAAAGCCGGGCTGGGGGTGAGCGGCTGCCCAGGCCACCCCAAAGGTGCGTGGGGAGAGTTGTGCTTGTGGGGGGCTGGGGTTGGCTCTGCTGCCATCAAAACTCTCCCCGTGTTCGGCTTGCTGGGTGTGCCGGTGGGTGCGTTACCTTCCCTCCTTCTCCCTGACCACCCATCCGTCATCCTGGACAGAAAATATTCCGTGGGTCTTGGCACGGCAAGCTGAACAGTTGCCTGAACCAGCGAGAGGCTGCTCCTGGAGGTGGATGCCCAGCATTTGGTTCAAATATAGCTCTGGTGATTGACAGGGCTAATTCGGCCTGTCCTCTTCCCTCTTATAACTTAATCACTTACACATTGCCTCGCGCAGGTCTTTCACTGCCAGCCAGGGATGTCTTCATTCCGGGATGCCCCGACGTGGAGTCTGGCTCGGGGCTGCTCCCGTACTTGTGCCTCCTGCACGGGGGCTGGGCCACCCCGCGCCACCCGTGCATCCCTGAGCCAGCCCGGCTTTCGGGGGGCTCCTCTGAGCTGCGCAAACGGGGCTCTGCGGGGTGGGCTCCCACGTGGGAGAGCACGGAAGGCAGCCTGGGCTCACTGCCCTGGCAACATCCCACCTTGCCCCCCGGCTGGGGGTCCCTGCGCGCTCCTGGCCGAGACTGAGCAGAGGGCACGCGTGCTGCGGTGCACGTGGAGAGTTTTTTGGGGTCCTCTGCGCTGGAGCTGCTGCGTTCCTGCTCCAAACCTTGGAGGAAGGTTGCCTGATGTCTGCAGCTGGGAGGGGACGGGGATGCAGCAGCGGTGTTTCTGGGATGGCTCCCGGGAAGGATTTGGGTCTGGGAACCCTTTAAAAAAATCCGCTCACAGAAAGGGGGTGCCCCGGGGCTTCGGGGCGCCGGGCAGGGGGAGCAGCGGGGTGCAGGCCATCCCTTCGCCCCTGCCTGCTCCGCGGGCCTCGACGCCTCGAGAGCACCCGGCTGGGAGCGCGGAGGCGAGCACCCCGCGGTGCCCGGGCCGGGTGCGGGGCGACACCCGTGCGGGGACC